>JADRCD010227728.1:19124-31189 GCA_019843815.1 Montemys delectorum
ACAGACAGAATAGACAGACAGACAGACAGAATAGACAGACAGACAGATAGACAGAGAGAATGAACTTAGCCTTTTATAAGGAGCTATTATTTACATCTCAGCTTGGCTTACCTCTCACCACTGCTACTGCTGCCCTGAGTATTAGATTTCTAACACAATCTCTTTTGAGGACACATTCAGTCCTTAGCACTGACCTAAGATACATGTAATTAAAAAAATTGACAGCCTATGATGCTAGAATATTTTCTCATAATCTTTTATCAAAATAGGAAATGGAAATGTAAGGAGTCCAAGTGATGGACTGTAGATCACAGACCTAGTTAAATGTTAAGCTTGGGTGTGCACCTGATGCTGACTGACTTCTGCATGACCTTTCTCTTCTTTACCCTCATCTCCCTCCTTTTTCTTTTTCTCTTCTCTTCCTCTTTGTCCTCCCACCCTTAAAGTAACAAGAAGCTGAGCCTTGAGAAATCAGAGCAAACCTTGGGTGAACCTCAGCTCTGAGGATGACTTCTCTTAGCTCTCAAGAGTTAATCTGGATGTGTCTTGCCTGGATAAGAATCAAGTCATTTGTTATTGATCCTAAAAAAAGCCATTGTCCCTTTTCCCCTAAAGTATCACTGTAAATGCAGTGTATTGATTTCAGGAAAGGCAATTTAAGCCAAGTTAAAAGAAAAAAAAAGCTGTGAAAATATAGGTTTTGTTAAAAACTCAAATCCATAAAGCCACTTTGATTTCTCATGATTGTGGCTTGACTGTTGGCTCCAATCAAATAAGAACATATGCTAACAAAGTACAGGAAGGGTAGATGCTCTTGAATACTTTACTTATATGAAGCTGGACTCTTCCTAAAGTATGTAGGGTTTCTTATGTACTGCCTTATATTTTATGTGTGTTCTAGATATTAGCATTTTTTCTGTTTATTGTCTTACCAACTAAAAGGTTTGCGCATCCTTAATTTGTAGATAAGGAAACTAGTATCCAAAAGGATTCAAGTACACTAGGTCACTGAGCAAACACCACACTCAACAATAAATGTTCTTGTCTTTCACCTTCCAATAGAAAGTGTGTGAGTAGTAGCTCAGTGGTTCTCAGAGGTAGAGTAACTTCTTCTGATCTAAAGCATAGAATCTCTGGTCTGGGTGGAGGTTTAGCATTCTAGTTGGGCTGGATTCAATCACCTGGCATAGGGAACACAAACCAGGAGGCTTACTTTAAGCTATGCTGAAGAGATAGGGGGAATAAGTAGCCCTGTATTTTTCTGTTCACTTCTTCCTATTCAGGAAGCTGTGCTATCACATTGCGTATATGTTCAGAAAGATAGAAAGTTATGACTTTATTTTTCAATCAACCATACTATTTCTCAAGTGAAAAAAGAAATAAATAGGAAAAAGACATGACTTCTTCTAGGTATGATGGAAAGGAAAGCTTATTATAGATTTGTGGGAGGACATAGCCAGAGGCAGACAGATCTCAGAGAGTCCAGAGTGGTCATGACCTTGACCTGTGTGTGGACATGAGGGAGAGGGGAGCCAAGTGCAGCAGTCAGGAGGCCAAAATTACAAAAAGTAGGACTGATAACTAAAATGCCTAGATTATGTAGATAAGAGCCTTGGAGGAACGTGCAGTCTAGTCTCTGGGTTGGAGAGTTCAGGGTAGAGGATGGTGTAGACCAGCCACATCCTGTAACAGGTAGGGATTGAAGGATGCTAGGAGAGTCTGGAAGCCAGATTATATTTGATATGTTAAATAGGCAACTAGGGAAACTTCGACTGCTTGTTCTGGGTTTGAAATCTATCACTTCCAAAGGATGGCTGTGCGCATCCACTTCTGTATTTGTTAGGTACTGACAGAGCCTCTCAGAGGCTATCTCAGGCTCCTGTCAGCAAGCACTTGCTGACATCCACAATAGTGTCTGCGTTTAGTGATTGTATATGGGATGGATCCCCAGGTGGGTCAGTCTCTAGATTGTCATTCCTTCAGTCAATGGGCTGAGCACAGGGTCCCCAATGAAGGAGGTAGAGAAAGGACCCAAGGAGCTGAAGGGGTTTGCAACCCCTTAGGAGGATCAACAATATGAACTAACCAGTACCCCCAGAGCTCCCAGGGACTAAACCACTAACCAAAGAGTACACATGGTGGGACTTATGGCTCCAGCTGCATATGTAGCAGAGGATGGCCTAGTCAGTCATCAATGGCAGGAGAGGCCCTTGGTCTGAGAAGGTTCTATGCTCCAGGGTAGGGAATGCCAGGGCCAGGAAGCAGAAGAGGGTGAGTTGGTGAGCAGGGGGAAGGGAGAGGGAATAGGGGGTATTTCAGAGGGGAAAACCAGGAAAGGGGAGAACATTTGAAATGTAAATAAAGAAAATATCTAATAAAAAAGGAAATTTAACACTTCCATTTTAATCAGAAGGAAATTTAGGAGAACAGTCTGATTTTCACATTTCTTAAATAAAATAAGATTCATGTACACATTGGCATATGAGATCTCTGAGTCAAACTGGTAAGGGAAAAACCAAGTTGTGGAAGAATGAGTTAACTTTCTGTCTCTGTAACAAAATGCTAGGATCGTTAATGATGAAAGGTTTGTTTTGGCTCACAGTTTTGATGGTTTGTGTATGTGTGTAAGTGTGTGTATGCATTTTTACAATCTATTTTAGTAGAGAGGAGTCTATGATAGTTGAACAGAATGAAATAATCAATGCTTTTCCATTCTCTGAAATAGCTTTCACACTTTTCCTAAGAAAACAATCATACAAAACAGGCCTAATGCTAGTTTTTGTCTTACATCTTTGACTACCTTTTCAATTTCTTCTTTAATTATTAACTTACTTAAAAACCCAAACCCAAGCAGTCTGGCTCTAATGCAACTATCATTATTTTAGTCTGTGTGCATCATCTCCAGTTAGGCCCATAGTATTTCTCCTAAAAGGCTAGTATTGGTTTTGTTGTACAAATCATTTTAATTGCACAAACTTGCTTGAGTATAATCAATTTTATATTGTTGTGATTTTTTTTTTTAAATCTAAAGGGCCATTTTTCACTTTAACTAGAATCACCTGCAAAGAGAGTCCATTGAGTAACTGTCTTTATCAGGTCAATCTGTGGACACACTGGTGGGGGGATTGCCTGGATGAATGCAGGATGATCCAGACATCTATGGCTGGTTCCAGCCCTGGGCAGATGGTCCTGGCTTATACCAGGCAGTCAGTAAGGCAGTTAGGAAGCAATATCCTCCTTGGTTCCTCTGCCCTTCCCTGCTTGTGAGTGAGCTCCTGGTGGAGGTGAGTTCCCTGTTGGAGGTAACACTGCACAGAATAACAAGTAGTCCTGCCTTGAGCTTCCTGCCTTGACCTACTGCCCTGACTGACCTAATGACCTATGACCTCGAAGTGTAAGATGAAACAAACCAAAGGAGAACTAGAATAGTGACAGATTATTTAATATCCTATTTTACATTTACACTTTTTTACATTCCACTAATTATTTTATATATTAGTACCTTTATGTTTATTTACCTTTAATTACTTCAGTTGGATTATAGATAAACTAATAGTCACTTTAAGGGTCTTTGAATGTCACTAAGGCTACATCACAAAGCTTGTGTTATATAATGCCATATCAATGTTACTTTTGAAAAAAATCTATACTTTTAATTTTAATTTTTGCTTTTACTTAGAAGTAACTGAAAAATCTCTTGAGAATTTCTGAGTTGTTATTTTATGGGCTGGCACATTATCTTTTGCTATAAATTTCAGTAGTCCTTGGATTGTGTGATAATTTCTATTTTGGGAGCTGAGATACTTGAGTATGACCCATATTTTAAATCTCTTGTGAATGTTTAAAAATGTCTAATCTCTGTTTATATAGCCTCTTGTTGTAAGTACTTAGTTAAGCTTACCAAGGCTAAAATCCAAGTCCCTACTTCTATAGAAAATGACAATCATTTTTGAAGGAATGTCTTTCACGTTAACAATTCTGCTATGCCAATGAATGAGTCCCATCTGTGCCTACTGTCTACTAACTTTATAGCTTTATGCATTTTGAAACCATTTCATGTGACTATAGGTGCTTTGTGGATTTTAATTTATCGACATAAAACATTTCTTGTGTTTCTTTTAATGTCCCGCCTTCTACATTTGAAGATCTGAAATTAATGTTGAAGCACAATTTCTCCTAAGGTGGGTAGGTGGGGAGCAGTAGTTACCATTTGCCTGGCAGCAGCGGCCAGTGTAGTTACTCATAAGGGCCTGTGACATCTTATTTGTAGCTTCTTAGTCTCACTTTAATGTGGTTCTTATACACAGGGCATTGGTATTCTTATTTAGCTTAGTTAGCGTATCATCACCAGTTTGTATGCTTCTGCATGATGACTATAAAGCAGGTGTTTTTGTTATGATTAGTGAAACATTTATTGCTGCTATGTTTCTTGGTTTCTGTTTCTTTCTGCCCTTTGTTGAATTTGTAATGATTTTTGTTTTATCTATCTCTCCTCAATTGCTGAAATACACACACATCAAACATACTACTGCTACTGTTCTAAGCATTTTTCTTAATTATTGATATGCATTTAAATAGTTTTAAAAAAATCAACACCTAGAGTTATTCTCTGTGCGTTCAATCTGGTATCCTGTTTGATTAAGCCTCTTCCTATGGGGCTGTGGTTCCATATACCTTCATATTATGAAGCAATGATATTTCAGAAAAACAAACTATAGACCTATCTATGATCATCAAAGTTTGATTTATTAAGGATACTAACAAAAACTCCAAGCCTGAGCCAGCAAGATGTCTCAGTGGGCATATGTGCTTGCCAAATAAGAATGATGACTTGAGGTTGATACCCAGAACCCACAGGATGGAAATGGGAACTGACTCATGCAAGTAGTCTTCTGACTTTCACATACACAGTGTAGGCTGTGAGTGTGCACATGTGTGTGCTCCTGCCCCACATAAGTAAAATAAAACTCAACCTAATCCTACCTGTCACCCGCCATTGCTAGCATTTATATCTGGTAAAGGATTTTAACGTTAATAGATTTTGGAGGACATGTTTTGATAATCCAGGATGTTTGAAAGCATGCCCTAGCTTCGTGAACGTCAGTGCCTTTGTTTTCCCCATCTCACTAGCAATATACAAAACTTCAATATGGCCGGAGACTGAAAAGGAACACTAGTATTTGACAATTATTGGCTTATAGCTGGCCTTCCCGCCTATGTTTCTTGACTATTTCAAACTTACTTTTTTCTTTCATTTTCTCTCTCCTTTACCTCTTTCTCATCCCTGTGTTTTAACAACTACTGTTGTTGGTTACTGAAATGTCTTCCAAGCTCTCTTCTACAGAGAAAACTATTTATGCAAGGGATAGATTTTTGAAGAATTTATGTAATTCAAAACCAAGATAATTAAGATTAATTTTCTCACAGATCTGACAATAGTATTTCTGATAGTGGTTATTTCTGTTTACCGGCTCAAGCAAGAGTGTGTAAACACAGCCTATAACCCACTTTGCATAACAGCATCGAGACTAAACAATTCCCGATGAATCAAACAACCTTTCTGAAACTGCATAATTTTGAATTTTGTGCATAACTTGGAGGCTTTATTAATATTTTTGTACCATATACTTTCAAATTAACTCAATGTTTCATAATATGCAATTGCCCTTCATTATCCCAGCACCTCTGATTTCTCATTAGTGCTTGATTATATTTGTGATAATAATTGCAATCATTGCAGCAGGAAGGAGCCTTCACTCATTCTCTCTCTAAGATAGGAACTGCAGCTCTGATTGGATAGAGTACTCTGTGCGGGGCAAAGTGAATGCTTAACTAGGAAGAGCATAGTACCATGGAGCGAGCATTGCCAGGGCAGCCCTGGTTGGTTTCCTTGGCCCCCACATGCAAAACTCTCTGGATCAGGACACTTGAGCAACAGGATTCTTTACTAGGATTGCTCTCTGTACAGCCAGTTCCCTGGTGGCAAGCTTCTCTTCCCCATCCTTTGAATCTGCCTTGACAGAGTATGTGGGAAAGACTGTTCACCTCATAGCTGGGATACAAAAGAGGAAGAGGAAGAGGAAGAGGAAGAGGAAGAGGAAGAGGAAGAGGCTGAGGTTGCACAGTTCCTTTTAAGCATAGCTAAGATGATCTAAAGACCTCTCACTAGGCCCTGATAGATATTGATGTGTGTGTGTGTTGTATGCATGTGTATGATATTCTTTCATGTGTGTAGGCACACATGTATGTATTTGCATGTGCATGTGGAGGCTGGCCTGAGGTCAAAGTCAGTAATCAACCTCAATGACTCTACTGCCTTAGTCACTGAGGTAGGTAGGGCCTACCAATCAAATCCAGGATGGTCTGTCTTGCTAGCTAGTTTGTTCTGAATATGGAATTATGGGGCAGGGATCATGAGTGGGGTTTGGAGCCATGCCCGCTCAACACTTACATGAATTTCTTGGAATTCAAACTCTATTCTTCCAAACTCGCACAGTTGAGTCATCTCCCTTTCCTCCCCCATTCCCCAACACCTCCCTAGTCTAATAGTCCAAATCTCAGTGGCCACATTCTGGGGATCAAGCATCTAATGCATGGGACATTCAGGAATTAAATAGCTACATTATATATGAGGAAGCAGATGGGACAACACTGAATGGATGGAAATTATAGCCCAGCTTTTAGAAAATCATTATTTTTAAGTTTTAGTGGCTTTTCCTCAGGCGAAGGCACATTTTTTTCCTTATACATCTTTGATAAAGAGGCTTTATGAATAAGCAGTGTTTCAGGTCCTTGCTACCATTTCTCTTTGCAATTCTTGAAGCCAGCCTGATGCACCTACTACAGCACTCAGATGAGCATTCCCGTTGTGTTTCCTGCCGTTTGCTCCACTGCTTCCTACCACCTGTTCTACTGACTGCCTTCCTTTTGCATCCCATCTTTTCTTGCTCTGAGATGAGCTTTGGATCAGTGGCCTCCAAAGACACACTCCTAAAATTTTAGGAGTGACAGTCTCAGAGGTTTATATGTATTTATCTCATTGGCTAAACATTCTAGTCTTCTGTGCCTATTTCATAAGATATAGTAACATATAGTTATTGCTCAAAAATATTTGGAAAGGATGTGCACACAATAAGGTAGCAGGGGAAGTCTGTCTGTTGCCTGTCTGTCTTGGATTTGGTCCTGAAGTCTCAGCTTTAAACCTGCTCAGGTCTTGCAATTCACATTTCTGCTTTTCCCTCTAAGCCAAGCTAGCTCCTGGCCCCACTTTATACTCTGGAGATGTCAGTACTAGCCATCCTCCTCACTTTACAGCCTGAGGATTCAGCCGTAGTAGCCCCTCTTCTTTTCACAGACTGGAGATGTGGGTACCCTGAGGGATTCTGGACTGGCAAACTGACCACATTCAGCTACTTTATGTGTTTGCATTTATTTATTTATTTATTTATTTATTTATTTATTTACTGAATTGTAAGGCAAATTTCACAATAAGTTAATTATAGATATAAATAGCCAGTTGATTCACATGGAAAAGATGAGGTATAAATTTCGTTTTTCCTCCAGGATATTATAGTTACTTTGCTCCAGGTGACTGTGTTGCGGAATCTTCGGTATCATGAGTCTGTTCTTTCTTTCTTTCTTTCTTTCTTTCTTTCTTTCTTTCTTTCTTTCTTTCTTTCTTTCTTTCTTTTTTAAAAAGGAGCACACACACACACACACACATACACACTATTTTAAATGAATTATTTTGAGAATTTCATACATGTACACAATGACTTTTGATTGTTTTACTTGCTACTTCCTTTAATTCCCCCTGGATCCACCCCTCCCCTGAACACCCACCAACTTCATATACCCCTCTTTGAAAAATAACCTACTACTAAGTCCAATTTGATCTACCCTTATACTCATGAATGTTGGACCATTCACTGAAACATGGTTAACCTACCAGGGGTCAGAACATTAAGGAAAACTGACCTCCCTCCCCTAGTAGCTGTCAACTGTCAATGATCCTCTTTTAGGGGTAGGGTCTCTGAGCCCCTGCCTCCTCCTTGCTGGTATAACGGGCTTTATCTTGTTCGGGCAATCATAGCTTCTGTAAATTCATAAATGCGTTGATCCCGTCATACTTGTAAGACTGATGGACCGTGGTCCTTGCTAACCTGAATCTCATATAATCTTTATGTTCCCTATTTCTTGATAATCCCTGAGCCTTGGGGGCAGAGGTCACAATATAGATGTTCCATTTATGGCTGAGCACTCCACAGGAGCTTGTTGATACATTAATCAGTCATGTTCGTGGTCCTGTTCTTGGTCTCACCCCTGAACCAGTCATTTCGTTTTAACACTTCTTCAGACCGATTTCATTCCACAGAGGACAGCCTGGTTCTCAGCATGCTCTCCCAGCGGATTTTGTTTTCTGTCCTTTTCTCACCCGTTTCATTTTGTTAGGTCTTTTCTTCCTGATCTGAACTGGATTTCTGTTGATGAGGCTGTAGCTTTATAGCCGGGCTCACACGTTCAGGCTGCTTGGAAGTTCTGTTAATGGGACTGCAGAGTCTTGCTGCTATTTCCACCAAGAAAAGCCACCTTCAGGTGCTGTCCAACATTTTAATTCTTCTAGCCCTCATTTTCATTTTCATCAATTTTAAATTTATGAGCCTGGGAAGACCCCAGAGTTCAGGGAGTCCTACCTTTTCATTTACTAAAAAGCAAGAACCATAAGCCCATGACTCACCACTCTGAGATTTACAGGCAATTAAAGTAGAGCTGACCCCAGGCTCTGTGTGCTTCAATCTGTCTTCTGGTTATCTTTTTTATTTAGACAACTTTACCAAAATGTTGTTGCTGAGAAGAGAATTTCTTTTGTCAGATAAATTGAGGGAAGAATGAGCTAATTGAATTTAAATAGTTTGTATGCTATGAGATTCTTTCAATTAAAAATTTTTAAAGTTTAATGTTTCAATAATTTCATATAGTAATACTATATTTACATGCTTGGCCATGCCCCTGCCAATGCCTTCTGAAATTCATGGCCTAGTCTTTAATTATTACTTTTATGTATATCCTGCTGAGTTCCTTTTGAGTTCATCGCGTGTGGGTCCTATGTGCATGTGTTTAAGACTGATGGCTTTGGGTTGGATAACTTATCAGAGTAACCTATCACTGCTGGAGAAGACAGACTCTTCCTCTGTTAGCAGACATTAATTATCCACAGCTCCTCATCTAGTATGAAGACTTATGATTACTTTGGTGTGCCAGCTGGTGTTGCTATTATGCATGTCATATTTAGGCAACCGTATTGTTAAAGTTTTGTGAGTGCAGCCCCCTGTCACGCACAGAAGACTTTATCTCATAGCAGTTGTCCTGGTCCACTGACTCCTACGGTCCTCCCACCCTCTCTCTACCCACTCTGTGATAGTCCCCGAGTCTTAGGCATCACTAGTGTACTGACTGGGATCTTGACACACCAAGATCAGTTGTTCACTGCGTTTTGAACAGTTGTAGATATTATGTGATAGTCTCCATCTGCTGCAAGAAAAAGCTTCTTTGATGAGGAGTGAGAGCTACATTTATCTTCAGCTATAAGAATATTTAGTATTAAATTGGAGATTATACTGGTTTAGGAAACTGGCAGGAGTAGGATCTTGTCCAGGGCTTATGACATCCTGAGTCCCAGGTAGTTGGCTAGGTTTCCAGCCCTAGGCATGAATTCTACCTTATTGAGTGGACTTGAAGTCTAGTTTGATAACTATTGGTCACCTCCAACCACCATGAGTCTATCTCAAAGAGGAGACTTCTAGGCCAGTTCCAGCTTGATTCTTCCAAGTCCCATGCAATTAGCGATGAGCTGCTTTAAAAAGAGTCCTTGGGAAGGAGATTTGTGATTTTGGATCCCAGAGTTGGGTAAGAATATTCTATGTACAGCAACTAAATCATTTGAAAAAGGAATTCTATATTTATGCAGAACTATATAAACGTGGCATTATCATTTCTTTAAAGCCAGAGGTTCTTATGGGAGTTCTTTTAGACTCATTAATTTTGGGGCCATCTTTCTGTAGTAAGGTCAAAGTGCCAAACGTTTAAAGATGATGCTCTTGCTTGGCCTTGAATATTTTCCCCATAGGGCTTTTTGTGTAGGGCTTTTTGGCATTTGGATTTGTGTTGAAGCTGGATTCCTATTTATGAAACCTTTAGATTTTCTTTATAAATGTCAAGGTTAAATGGAGGTGAAACCAAACAGTTGTAGGAAAGCCATGAGGCAAATGCTCATCGTTAATCCAAGTCTATTCTTGGGCACTTAGCTTTTCCCAGCCATTAGCATTCAGACACTGTTATTAGCACATAGACACCCAATCACCCATGTGCATTAGCCAAATTAGATGTGTTGATTAAAGATACAAATTATGTGATATGTGTTTATATATCAAAATAAGATGGTTTTAACTCGACAGGAGAATATTACTTTGCAATTCCCCTCCTCTTTCTGTGTGTATGTGTGTGTGTGTGTGTGTGTGTGTGTGTGTGTGTGTGTGTGCGTGTGCACGTGTACATGTATGTACATGCTCATGTACATGAGAGACAGAGTAATATAAGCTAGCAGAAAAGTCTGTTTTTAATTTCTTCTAAAGAAAGTCTGTAGCAAAAATAATCTATTTTCTCCTATTTGTCATGGCATTGCAAGGAGATTTAAAAATATTAGTGTGACTATAATATGAAATTCCTAATATGTAAGTGTGAAATCACTCAAGACATCAAATAAATTAAACATTATAATAGCCAAGTGGGACATTGTAGTGTGTTTATGAGCAGTACAGTTTTTCAGTTTGTGGGATGCTCAGCAAAAATATGATTCTGGCTGGTACCATGTCATGCTTAAGGAACATTTAGTAAGGAGATGTCTTCAGTGGAAGTGATAGACCGCTTATCACCTTTCCAAATACAGCTACAAACACTGGTGGCCATCGGACAGAAGAGGGAGTTATATACGCTTTGCAAAATAATATTTTTGTCTTCTATAAAACTCAGAAGACAGGTTAGAAGTGGTGAGATATGATCTGCATTAGGAAGCACCAGAGCACAGCGAAGAAGCACCCCAGTGTTTCCCTGTGGCCCCTGCAGCCTGTACCCTCGTCACTAGGCTGTCAAAGCCAGGCTTGCTGTACTCAAGTTCATCAACTATTCACATTGGGCTTCCAGAGGCAGGAGCTTCTTTCTTGGCTACTTGCAACCTTTAATTTTTAATTACTTGCTGCAGAAGAGATTAACACAATCTTCAGACAGGTAGCCTTTATACTGTCTGATATTTCCTCCGTGGGGAAAAAAATGCATATACAATAATTGGTTTTTCTTTGAGTCTGTGACCTTATTTCATCAAACCTAGATCAGTATGGATTACAAAATACACCACTGTTAATACGTGCACAAAAAGATGCTTCTGCTTAGGTAATGGTGGGCTGTCGTTTATAAGGTGTATTTTGTGACTGAGATACAAAATTCTGAAGTAAACCAGGCCTCTTGAATGAAACATAGGCAGGTGATCCCTGGCCCTGTGCTTCTTTTTGTCTGCGATGTATTTCCTGTGCTGTATAGAAGTTTGATTGCCTCTCTGATGTCGTTGGTGATGTGTGTGAGAGAGTTTTTCTTTTTCTGTAATTATGCAGTATTTATAATCATTAAACTCTTTATCCATGTACAATTTTGTTATGCTTATTGTTACTAGTTTTTCTGATCTAGCACATAGCAGTGACTCTTCCAACTAGGAAGTATCAATACGCCCCCCCCCCCCCTTTTGACCCATTTGTGTAGCCATTCAATAAATGGATGAGCATATTTAAGACCTACTATGTGCTGGATAGAAAATTAATATAGCAGAGGGTTCCATTTCAAGCCATTTAGATGCAGGATAAGAAGTGATCACATGGTGGAAAGAAATACAAAGAATGCTTCCTAATTGAGTCTCTAATCAAGGAAGGCTTCATGGAAGTAGCGAAATGAATGACTTTTATCTGGGGATATAAGGTGGAGGTTGAGCTATGGACCATGGTTTTTTGTTTTTTTTTTTT
>JADRCD010227729.1:0-18051 GCA_019843815.1 Montemys delectorum
ACACTCAGTCCAATGGTTGGCTGCCAGCATCCGCCTCTGTATTTGTAAGGCTCAGGAGACAGCCATATCAGGCTCCCCAACAGAGAAGTTAGAGAAAGGACTAAAGGAGTTGAAGGGGCTGGCAACCCCATAGGAAGAACAACATCAACCAACCAGATCCCCCAGAACTCCCAGGGACTAAGCCATCAACAAAGGCATACAGCTGCATATGTAGCAGAGGATGGCCTTGTCAGGCATCAATGGGAGGAGAGGCCCTTGGTCCTATGAAGGTTTAATAGACACCACAGTGTAGGGGAATGGAGAGCAGGGAGGTGGCAATGGGTGGGTGGGTGGGTGGAGGAACACCTTAATAGAAGCAGGGGGAGGGAGGATGGGATGGGGGAGGTTCCTGGAGTGGGGAAACTGGGAAAAAGGATAACATTTGAAATGTAAATAAAGAAAATATCCACAAAAAAAAGAAAAGGAAAAGAAAAAAGAAAAAAAGAAGCTGTGACCAAACAACAGGTAATGTTGGACTGAGAGTGTATCTCAGAGGTAGACTATTTGCATTCCATGCATAAGACCATGAGTTTGACACCTAGCCCCAAAAAAGAAAAGAAAAAAAAAAGTTACCTCATCCAGCTTGTCAGTTTACACAGATGCGGGGGATGGGGGTTGGGGGGACTAGCTAGGAAAGAGGTCAGACTGGGCTTTTGAGACAGTTTCTGATGAGATATATAAACCTCAGACAAGCTGGGCAGAAAGAAATGGAGAGAGCTTTAGCTGCCCTACCTCTCTAGTATCAAGCTATGAGGATAAATGAGATAATGTATATGAAAATGAAAATCCTGGGCTGGTGAGATGGCTCAGCAGTTAAGAGCACCGACTGCTCTTCCAAAGGTCCTGAGTTCAAATCCCAGCAACCACATGGTGGCTCACAGCAATCCGTAATGAGATCTCACACCCTCTTCTGGAGTGTCTGAAGACAGACAGTGTACTTACATATAATAATAAATAAATCTTTAAAAAAAAAATCTTAGAAAGGGCTGGAAAGATGGCTCAGAGGGTAAGAGCACTGACTGCTCTTCCGAAGGTCCTAAGTTCGAATCCTAGCAACCACAGGTGGCTCACAACCACCCGTAATGAGATCTGACGCCCTCTTCTGGTGTGTCTGAAGACAGCTACAGTATATTACGCCTGAGCGAGTGGTGCTGTCCTGAGTTCAATTCCCAGCTCATAGCCATCTGTACAGTTACAGTATACTCATACACATAAAAATAAACAAATAAATCTTTAAAAAAAAAAAAAAAGAAAATGAAAATCCTTTAAAATGATAGTTTCAACTTGACACAACCTAGAGTTGCCTGGGAAGAGGGATCCTCAATTGAGTAAGTTCTCAGATATGACCAGCCTTTGGCCATGCTTGTAAGAGATTGTCCTGACTGATGATTGATCTGGGAGGGGCCAGTCCACTATGGGTGGCACCATCCCTAAGCAAGTGAGTCTTTGCTACATAAGAAAGCTATCTGAGCATAAGCTAGAGAAAAGCTGACAAGCAGCATTGCTTTAAGGTTTCTGCTTTAGTGCCTGCCTTGGGCTCCTGCCCTGACTTCCCTCAGTACTGGATCATGACCTGGAAGTGTAAGCCAAATCAACCTTTCTCCCCAAGTTGCTGTTGGTTAGAGTGTTTTATCACAGCATCAGAGAAGCAACTGGGACAATCACCAGATAAAATACGAAATAAAAAATATGAGGCACAATGATATGTGCTCTTTTAAAACACAAATTTTAGCTCATGATTTTGAGAAGCTGTAATTCCTTTAACTTGAGGCTTCAGAAAAACATAAAACAAAGAGGTCCCAGCTCACTTCCCATCTTTGTGGAGCCTCATCTGTTGATGTAATGAAAAGACAGCCATGGAATTTGCTGATGAGTGTGTTTGGATATAATGAGCTGCTGAGGACCTATGACTCCATCCCCGAGTTATCTCAAGTCTACAATGGAAGCTCCCTGGTGACAATTTCATAAAGAATCATCTTTGTGTCAGTGAACAGAAAGCTAATTTTCAAAATAAACACCCTGTGATAGGTTAACAAGTTCCTCTACTTTCTTGGCTTGCCGCTGGTCCTAGAAAAGATGTTTTTAAGAAATAGGTTGAGGTGGGTGTTGAGAAGCCAGCGCCTGGCCTTCCTGACCCCATAAGCTTTTGCTAGGGCAGAGACATAATAGGTAATGTGTCATTTCAGGTCGAGTTCTGCTTAACTTTGACCCTCCTCCTCTCCCCTGAGACAAAAAATTTCCATTTATTCTATATAAGGAATACCAGTAGCATCAGGAGGACTCAGCCTCAGGAGGACACTATAGCCTTTCCACCTGTTTTTGTTTTGTTTTGTTTCCACGCTTGTCACTGAGCCAAGCATCACAACTCTAATATTTACTCCTCCTAACCACTCCTTGAGTTGGGTATTATTTTTAGCTCCCCTTTATGAGAACTTGAGCCACAGTAAGGCTCCTGTTTGGTGCCATCTTCAAAGAAGAATTCTTACACTGAAGGGCTGTCTCGTGGTATTTAAATGTTCCTCCAGAACATTCCTTCCCTGACAGCCTGGGTAAGCCACCCTTCACCATGAGACAGTAATGACCTCAAGGCTCGCTGTCCGTAAGGGTGCTGTCGCCAGTACAAAGGAAGTACCTTCCCTTCATGGCCTTCATGCTTCTCTGTGATGAGTGTACAGTTAGGGCAGTCTGCATCCGCCTCCCTAGTGTTGGCTTTTCCCATTAACGGGGGGGGGGGGGAAGCTTGGCTAAAGTGACCCCTGAAATTCACTGGAATACCAAGTCCTGTGCTACCAACCACACCACACCTCTCCCACTTTTGAACAACCTTACTAAAACCCTTCATATTAGAGAAAGCAGTGCAATTTAAAAAAAAAAAAATCCTGATTTCTATCACCAAGAGTAGGTGAATGGCCAGTCATAAAGAAATAATGGCCGCAAACTATTTATTAACATTTACTGCTCACTAAATTCATTCACGACTCAGACACCAAGTAAAGCATTTTAACATGTCTTATCACAGTGAAAATTCACAACCCCTGTCTGATGGGGAGTTTCCTCTCTAGACATGGGAAACCTAAATTGGAGAAGTGAATTAACATATATACCTAAGCTCACCTGCCTGTTTGTATCTGTTTGCAATAAGAACCAACTTCACTATGAAGCTACCATGGTGCTTAATAATCAGCGTTTGAGACTTCCTCATCTTACTTTATGAAACACTGGCACAGACAGACACATCTCAAAACTCATTTTATGACTCTAAGGTTATGAGCTTGTGCTGCTCTTGCAGAAGGACCTGAGTTCAGGTTCCAGCTGAACTGGAATATGGTGGCTCAAACCTACCTTTCCCTCCAGGGAATCTGACACCCTCCTCAGTTTGCCGCCATGGACACACATGCATGTGCACACGTAGGTGGCCTATACCCACACAGATGCTAACACACGTATATCAAAAGTTTTAATTAAAAATTGATAGTTTTCTTTATTTGTTTGTTTGTTTGGTTAGTTGGTTGGTTGGTTGGTTGTGTTTTTGAGACAGGGTTTCTCTTGTAGCTCTGGCTGTCCTGAAACTCACTCTGTAGAGATCAAATCTGCCTTCAAACTCAGAGATCCACCTGCCTGTGTCTCCCACATGCTGGGACTAAAGGTGGGACCACCGAGCAATTAAAAAAAATTATTTTATATGTATTTTGCTGGCATGTATGTATGTGCATACGTACGTACATGTGGTATATTATTTCATATAACTAGGAATCAGCCAGACAAGTTTAAAATGACCATTTGCAATAGATTCATACTACAGAGGGTATAAAAAAAGTCTAACATGCTAGCAATTATCTCACTTCTACAAGCAAACACTCTAAGTTTGGGAACCTTTAGCTTTAGTTAAACCATGTCTAATTCTAGCTGTGCGGGTTTGTTTCTGGACTCACAGATTTCACAAAAATCTGAATTATGTAAAGCGCTTCATAAATGGAACTCGAGAGACTCTCAGTAAAGAAATAGCACAGCTGTGCGTAAGACATGTATGGAATCTTCTGATTTGTCCTGGGATGGCTTACTATACCTTCACTTTCTTCAAGACTGTGTTCTTTGGATGGTTTCAGAATATCATCAGGATGTGGGATGCAGAATCCATGGAAAGGCCCCAGGTCAAAGCACTCGTGCAGCAGGGGCAAGTTCACGCTGGAGCACACACTCATGAACCCGACAGCCTTGCCTTCCACCTGGAACACGGGAACACAGCACCTATCAGACTGCAGGTGATGACTGCCGTGCAGCTGTCACAAGCACATAGCATGTGGCTCAGTGGTAGCTTGGGGGTGGAAGGCCAAGTAGTTCTGGTGTCTGGTACCATGCATGGAATATACAACATGCTCAAAGGTACGTCCGACAAGTGAGTGGCCACTGTGGATGATCTTAAAAGTTGGGAAGCAACTTAAGGCACTGGTCAGAGGGTTCTTAAGGAGGCATTACTGGAATGCTACACATGACCTTTTTCTGAGTGACTCCACACCACCCTCCACCCACTCTCTTGGCCAACTAGGAGTTTGATGTTTTGTCCTATGTGTATGTGTGTGTAGGTGTGTGAGTATGAGAGACGGGGTGGGGGGGAGGGAGAGAAGAGGGTGGGGGCTTGTTTGCTTGCTTTTCTTCTTACTGATCCATAAAGCCCTGACTTTGGGCACCTTTCTCCCCCTGCCCTTCCCACACATCATGGACAGCTCTTAGTAAAGGGGGTTGACCCTGAACCCGTCAGATGAACTCCAACTTAGAGAGAAATCATAAATTCAGGGCTCCTTGACAGAGAGAAACTTTTCACTATCTCCTGAATTCACTTATCAAGAACTTGATTGGTCTGAGGAGAGAAGTGAAGGAAGGTTGTTTGGTAGGAAGCAGCTCAACAAAGTCTGCCTGGATCTACAAACAAAAAACGCTCAGCACACTGAGACATTGGCACCAGGTACTGAAGCTCAGGCAATGCTCACCATGATTTTAATCTATGATTCTTGACTCTTTTTTTTTCAAAATTTATTCATTTTGTGTATATGACCTATATGTTAGCATCACCGAGTGCCTGCACCTATAGATAGGCGGGACCACAGACCTGTTACTATGGGCAACGGGCCCTATAGTCCCAAAATCCCTAGGGCTTCCCAACTTCACCTGGGCGATACATACGTCACCACTTGTATAAAAAAAAGAGAAGCATTCCTTTCTTTTTCTCTTTCCCCCTTCTCTCTTTCCAAGCCACCTTCCCCCACTTTCTCTCCCTCAATTAAACCTTCTACACATGGTATTGTTTGGACCTAGTGTGTGGTGTTTTCAACGCGGTCACCTCTCTTTTACTATCACTATATATACATATATGATCTATGTGCCAGAAGGGGGCATCAGATCCCATTATAGATGGTTGCAAGCCACCATGTGGCTGCTGGGAATTGAGCTCAGGACCTCTGGAAGAGCAGCCAGTGGGTGCTCTTAACTGCTAAGCCATCTCTCCAGCACAGATTTTTGACATTGTTGATGAGGAGCACAGGCTCCCAGGAAGCTGAGTGAGTGACTGATTGATACAGTCACTCTGTTCCGGAAGTGGGCTTACCGGTACTGTACATCACTCGTTCCCAAGAGGTTACCACCACCACACAAATGGTGGATGCTTTACCGTCCTCAATCAGGGAAGCAAGTGGCAATGGTGTTTGGATGGCATGGGAAAAGATAGTCTTTTTCCAAGACACCTTTGTGTGCTTGAAAAACAAATGGGAGATGCTCTTTATTTTCACGTAGTCTTTTTTATAAAAGGATTTTCCTTGCATATCTTTCCTTTACCCCAAATGATACTTGCTATAAAAGGTTGATTTACACAGCTGTTTTATAAAGCCATTGACACTTTAATGAAAGTCCAAAATAAACATTTTAATTTTTTCCCCAAATAACAAGTAATTGTTTGTCTTGTTTGTACTCCTGAACAAAGGCTGTGTAGCTGCAGTTGTCTGGCTTCTCTATAATTTCAGGCCCAAGACTCAGCAGACGCTGATTAACCAATCCATCTACCATATGTGCAGAAAGAGACGGCCAGCCTCACTCCCGGCAGGGAAAATTGGCATCCATCTTGGTTCACATGGAGATGTCCTTCTAATCTACAGCCGTGCTGGCGCAGCGAAACTTGCATGGCCTGAAATACCTTTTGCTGGCTTCATGGCGAGCTGCATGTGCATGATAAGAATGTATTATTTATAAGACCGCTGTTAGTAATGAGCTATTACACTAATGGCTCATTGTGTTGGGGATTTGATTTCAAATGGCATGGATCACACATTCTGATGAAAATGAGAAAAACATGTTTTGCCATTAGGAACAAAGATTTAGCATCTTCCAATTCCACAACCTGTTATAGTCCCATCTCTCGGCAAGGGTTGTAACAACTTACAAAATCGGAGACAGCAGCAGAGCAAGGATGGATGGCGGACATGTCTGCTCTGTTCTTTGGGTTTCTTTCAAATGACTGCCTTGAGAAAGACTGTTCTGAAATATCAATTTGTGGGACGGCCATGGGCTTGTTGCTGTGCATGTCACTTTACGGTGTGTGAAGGCACTGGCTGCTGTTATTGTTCAGCGGACAAAGTTGTTTCTTGCTGTCCAAGTCTTCTCACACTGGCATACAAAACTGGAGGTTTTTCTCTTCTTGTCTGTCCTGTGAGTCTTCATGATGACACAGAAAAGGTTTAGGTCACTGGAAAACCATCTGGGAGCTTGTCTTCACAAACAGGTCTAACTCACCTATACATGAGTACTTTAACATTTATAACTTCACCTCCCAAAGCCCCACAGTCAGAGTCAGGCCTCCCTTTCGAGTGACCATATTTCACAATGAGGGTTTTTGTCCTCATCGTGACCGTTACTGGCTTTGAGCCCCTTCTCTTGGTGCCAAGTGCACAGCTAACCTGGCAGGCTCCCTCCCGCCTGCAGGTCAGTGGTGGTTTCTCGGACCACTGCTGCCCGTGTCCTGGATGATGCCAAAACAGACGCTCTGCCCATCTGTCTCTAGGAGCCGCCTTGGCCTCCAACCGCCCTTCCTTGAAATCTCAGCTTGAAGTAAACAGCAGATGTCAAAGTACAGTTATGACAAGGATCCTGCAGCAAAGTCACAGCTCAGAACACGTCCAAAGTAGCAAACAGAACAAAGAAAGCCCTCGCAGCCAACAATTCTTTAACAAGTCAGTGATCTTCCTCCTAACCCAAGCCATGCTCTCAAGAATTCTACGTGAACAGCCTGAAACCGTCCTGCACTGGGTAGGGAAGACGCACACTTGATGCACTTTGTCTTGCTACATATATATGGTCAGTAGTGGTGGTTGCCCAATACGTGGTATGTGTTGACGAATGCTGATGCAATATTGGGAAGAAACACCCAGATGTGTGGTGCTTGCCAGTGGTAAAATACTGTCATCGTGGTAGTTTCAAGTTGCCAACCGATGTCATCGAATGGGAAGTAGGGAAGGAATAATGTGGTGCCATGCTATTAAATACTATGTCCACTAGATAAGACGACAGACAAAACCCCCAAGAGCTACATAAGAAACCCAATTACAGCCTTTAAACATTATTTACTATAATTCCTTACATGGTAATTTTACACAAGTGGCCTTTTTTGTTTGTTTTTGGAAACAAGGTCACATGTAGTCTATAGGCCGGCCTTGAACTGGCTATGTAGCCATGGGTGCCCTTGAACTTTTGATCCTCCCATCTTTGTCTCCCAAGTGCTAGGATTACAAGTGTGTGCCACCATGCTGGGTTTATATGGCAGGAATGCTACCTGCTGAGCTCTATCCCCAGCCTTCATAAGGTTTTGATAATGGCTATAGCTTGCAAAGTTCCTGAGGATTTCACAACTAACTCTCTCAAGCTAAACCAAGTTGACTCCAACATACTTTTGCTCAGGGACCCTAAAGGGACAAGTCCAGAATGGCAGGTGGGAGGTGAGCTGAAGTAGAAATTTCTGGTTTCTCAGAAACAACTCAGTTGTGTCACGTGATGCTTTCTGCAAACTGTCTTGTGAGAGGGCATGTGATGTTTTGCTGAAAACAGACACCGGGAAGGGCATGTGATATTTAGAAAGAATATAAATGGAACAAACAATGAGAGGATGAGCTTGCATTGTGCTTGCATAGTTACGCTGTGCAATGCTTCAGTGGGCTTTGCTGGTCTTCATTGGTCTTCACTTCGTAGAGAGAAATGCACCAAAGACCTTCTGGTAGTCCAGCTGATTCTGGCTGATTCTGCTGACTCATACTGATTCGGAGGAGCCTTGCCATTTCTGCTGGATTGTACCGCCACTACTAATTCATGTCTGGTGTTTGCTATTGACCTGGACTGCTGATATCCTGACAGCTAAGAGTGGAATCACCCCAAGGAACTACTTCTAAACAGGTCCACAATACCCTTTTCCTATTAACCTTCTTTTTCACTACCCCTGGTTAGGGAGGTTGACGCCTTTAAAAACCCTAAAGTAGGTTTTGAAAAAAATCTAAACCTATAGTGTGCGTGGAGGTGGAGGGTAGGACCAGTATTTAACTTGACGCCCAAAAGGCTTCAGACACAAGATGTGGCTCTTCTCACAGTGATCTCCACCCAGGCCCTTGATTGAAATCTGTGATCACCTCTTGATGGAGCAGAAAGCTTCTGGAGTCTGAAGCAGTGCAGGCTTTGGAGGAGACTGGGCTAGACTCCCTCATCTCCTTAGAGGCTCAAACCTCACATAGTCAGCACTGCCATTTCCAACCTGTGGCTTTGTTTTCCTCGATGTTCACACATGGAAAGTTCAAGAAATAAACCCAGAAAGAGAACTAAGGCAGAGCTCACTATGGCTGCTGAAGATCACTTCCTCAAGTCATGTGGGATGGCATTAACATCTTAAGTAAAACCAGAGAACTGTAAGACTTCTGCAAGCCATGGCTGTATTGAACAGGACCGAGGCGCTGTGTGATTTCATCCCTGCAGTTTTCAGTGGTTGGGTACAAAACCCTGTTTTTTAAAATGGTGCTGCTTAGGTCCAAATGTTTCCTGACCCTTCCTTTTGTCATTAGCCTAGAGTTAACTGAATAAAACATGTGAAAGCAAGTCTTTGAAGGACCAGTGAAAATTTTAAATATATAAAACAAATTAAACTAAAATCTTCAGTCTAGTCTCTAAGATCCTAGTTTTTAGGGCTGGCTCCCATTTTTAGGGATATATTCCCACAGGTGTCTCACTTCATCCCACCCTTCCCCAGAGTATTTTCACTGCTGAGTGGGTGAAGAGAGCCAACAACCAGACCACATACCAGAATCATGTGGGGAGCTTTAAACAATTAATGATTCAGAGAGTGACAGTACACACCTGTACTCTGAACTACTTGGTAAACTGAGGCAGGAGAATGGCTTATGCCCAGGGAGGGGTTGGAGTCCAGCTTGGGCAATGACTCTATCTGGCTGTTTTGCTTGTGAGTTTAGCCTTTAATGGCTGAGCCATCTGTCTGGCCCCAGAGTCTATTTAATATAAGATATACCACACTTACTAAAGCAAACAAACAAAAAACTGGGCACCTCCCTCAAAAGACCAATTTGATTGGCCCAAGTTTATCTTGGACACCAGGATTTTTACATATTTATATAATTCACTTACTACAAGCTAACTTTTCACAAATATACAACTCAGTGGCTTTTAGTATATCATAAAATTGTATAGCCATTATGTTGTACCATAGATTTTATCCACACTGCCCCAAAGAAAAACCAAGAACACCCTCCATATCCCCTAACTTCTTTCTCTCTACACAAGACTTGCCTAGTCTGAGCTTTTAGATATATGTTATTATACAATATGTGGTCTCTATGTCTGGCTTCTTTCCAGAACGTTTTCAAATGTGTAGTGATATCTACACTACTCTATTCCCTTTTATTTCCTAATAATATTCCAATATTGATATATTATATCTTTTCAGCCATTCATCAGTAGATATACATTTGGGCAGTTTTCATCTGTGGGATATAATAAATAATACTGCCATGGATATTTATGAAAAACCCTGGGTGGAAATGTGTTCCCTTATTATCACTGGTCACTTGTTAGCCAGGGCACATCCTTTTGGCCTAGATGGGTCCAGAAACTAAGTATTTGGGTTTCCACAAATAAAGTAACTTGCTTCTGTAGATTCCACTTAGCTGACACTCTTTACCTTATCACTCCCTGACTAATAACTCTTCTAATAGATTAATTAATTAATAACTCTTGTCATCTCCATGTGTCCTTAAATTCCAAACCAAAACTTACATTATTTACTATTGTTGTTGTTGTTGTTGTTGTTGTTGGTAGTAGTAGTAGTAGTAGTAGTAGTAGTAGCAGCAGTATTGATGCTGTTATTGCTACCACCATCCTACTAGGATTAAAATTATCTCACTGCAGTTTTTATTGTTGTTGTTGTTGTTGTTGTTGTTGCTGTGTTTTGTTTTGTTTTTGAAACAAAGTAGCCTACCTAGATTGGTTTTGTACTTGGGATCCTCCTGCCTCTGTTCTGGGTAACAAGGATTACAGATGTGCACCAACACTCCTGGTTTCACTATGCTTTTGAATTACATTTCCCAAATGCCTAATGAAACCGGCATCTTAAGATTCAGAAGGATTTCTTTGCATGCACCTGCACCAACTGATGATTTCTGTATCTTTTTCAGGAGGGGGATCAATCAAGTCCTTTGCCCACATCTAATTTGGAGTATTTGTCTCGTCATCACGGTAAGAAGGATGACGGTGGCATGAAGTTGGCATAGAGTCTGAGTGCCTCCCAGGAGAATCTCATAGTCACCGAGTCTGTGAAGCCTGATGTGGAAGCAAGCCTCAAACTGCTCCTCTTATTACAGAGAATATTTGATTTCAAGTTTCAAGAAAAGTAATATTCTTTAAGACATCATGCAAGTTTCATCAAATAAGAAATGAGCATATGAAGAATGAATCCCTAAAAATATCACGCAGAAGCAAAATTGCAAATTCCAATCTTTTAATGCTTTTCAATCCACTGGCACAGAAATCTCTTTTTAAGACCAAATTCAAATATCCATTTGAAAATTTTTAAAAAAAAACATAATTATGATTCTAATAATGAACAGGATGGGTGGGGATCCAAGGGCTCTATTGAATTCATGTTTGCTAATAATTATTTTTAAAGAGGTTTTAAATTTTTTAATTTACATAGTAAATTACATGAGCAAATATTACATGCGTGTGTGAGGTGGGACACATTTGCCAAGACGCACATATAGAGCTCAAAGAGCAACTGTGTGGCAAAGCTGGTTCTCCTTCCATCTTTTCGTGGCTTCCCAGGGTTAAACGCAGGTCACTGGACTTACAGGGCAAGTGCCCTTACCCTCCAAGCCCATGTTATAGTATATGTAAGTGACAAGCCCAAAAATTCACTCAGGCTCTTCCCCATCATTTCTCCTCCTGGCAGACCAGCCCTCACTATGAAAGTTGAGCTGTGCAGTTATAGTGGGTACAAGAACCACCCTAGATGTGAATGATATCACTCCAGGACCAACGGGAAGGTTCTCTAGTTCCTTAATATAAAATACAAGTCCTCGTGCAGCAACATCACCCTGCAACTTAGAGAAAAGCAGGCTCCTGCCTCCCCCTGTCAGAACTACTAGGTCAGAAATGCCTGTGTGGGGCCCCACTCACCAGGGCTTCCTCAGGCCAAGGGGGACTTCCCAACAAGCTCAGGTGTGAGGACCATTGCTTCCAAACATCACCCTCCTGCTGCCATGTGAGTGTATGAAAAGACCCTACTTCTGTGGTCCCATCGTGTCATCGGACACTCCTTAAAACATCTGCCCTTGTTCATTCTGTTGCTGGGATGAAACACTGACCAAAAGTAACTTGTGGGAGGAGGAATAAATGGTTGATTTGGCTGATAGGTTACAGCCATCACAAAGGGAAGCTGAGCCAGGAAGTGAAACAGAGATCATGGAGGAATGATGCTCACTGGATTGCCTTCTTCCTAACCTTGCTTTTTAGAGAATCCAAGGATGGGCCCTCTCCCATCAATAACCAATCAAGACATGTCCACAGGTCAATCTGATGAAGACAATTCTTCAGTTAAGTTTCCTTCTTCCCAAATAATTCCAGCCTGTGTCTAGTTGATTAAAAAAAAAAAAAAAAAAAAAAAGGAAAAGGAAAAAAACAAACAAACAAACCAACATAGACTCTAATGAACCAAAGTCTCAACTAAAGTCAATTTCTTCTTTCTTCCTATTGCCAAGCAGCCAAGGAGACCCCATGAATAGCAGTTTCAACTCTTTTATTTATTTATTTATTTATTTATTTATTTATTTATTTATTTATTGGTTTTTCGAGACAGGGTTTCTCTGTGTAGCCCTGGCTGTCCTGGAACTCACTCTGTAGACCAGGCTGGCCTCAAACTCAGAAATCCACCTGCCTCTGCCTCCCAAGTGCTGGGATTAAAAGCATGTGCCACCACCGATTCAACTCTTAAGATTACTGAAGTGTCAAGTTCAGTGACACAAAGTAGCAGGTGATTCTGCTGTGTTCAGGAGGGCCTGCCTGCACAGACTCTACATCAATGCACCTACCTCTATGCATTCATTCCCAGCTATCAGAATCCCACCAGCCAAATTAGGGAGGGGCCTCCTCTGGTAAGCAGGTAATGGAGGTGTACAGATGAAGGAGGTGTGCTGGTGTGAACGTCTCCAGAGTGAGTAGACAGTAAAGAGGCAGTTCTAAGACTCTTGAGTATGCTTACACTAGCTACCTGGGCCTCCAATTGTGCTGAACGCACTAAGGCTAGCTGGCTTAATCATCTCTCTACTCTGTCTCTTAAGGAATGTGGTCCTTGGGTTTCCCAGTTCCAAATCAAAAAAAATATTGGTTCCCTCTTTTGGTCCCCAAAGAGCAAAGTGAGAGTTGGCCTACTACTCTCACTTCCTTAGAAAAACTAGACACTTTTAAGTGTTATGTACATGTTTTTAATTTTTGCATTTCTCACTAATTCAACCAAATTTAATCATATATAATATGGATCAAAACATTGGACAAATACAAATTGAGACTCTCTACAAAAGAACTCTCCTGTATTGGTTGAAGACATTCCTGTTTGGGAAAAGTAATGAAGGATGGGGAAGCTGCTTCCAATTTAAGGATTAAAGAGACAGGACACTGAATACAACAAGTGGCCTGGGCTTTTCCATACAAGACACTGGTAGGTCTGTCAGTGGGGTTTTCCATACAAGACACTGTTGGATCTGTCAGTGAAACCTAACTGAGGTCTGCAGATGAGCCACCGGGGTCACTATACTTGGACCATCATACTGTAGTTACAAGCTTTGTAGGGAAAACGCTTAGGTATTTGGCATGAGGGGCATTACACCTTCAACTTACTTTCACATGATTCTAAATAAATATATAGACATGTCTGTGGATGGATGAAGACAAAGAAAGGATAAGAGGGAGATGAATGACAGATAGATAGACAGACAGACTTTAGAGAATGCAATCAAGAGAATGATAAAATAAGGAAAAACTTCTGGTATCTAGGGAATTTATACTTGTAAGTTTTACTGTGAGTGTGAAATTGCACCAAAACAACTTCAAAAAGTAAAATAAGGTCTCTTAACATTGTAGGATATCTAGAAATCTCCCATATTCATCTCTGTGGGATCTTATCCTTTCCCCAATCTTTAGTCAATATTTCTAGAGACAAGTAAAGAACCCAAGGTAGTCTGGTCACTTTGGATAACCTCACAAAGGGTTAGCTGGGAAGGATACAGAAGCTGGCTTGCCGTTACCTAGAAGGGTATGCAGGAGGGCAGGATATCTAATCATACTGTGAACCCTGAGATTGTATACTGGGAAACCTGTCTCTAGTTGTTGTGTGGCTCAGCCCTAGCACACACCTTTAATCCGAGAGCTTTCTGGGTTTTGTAAACAAGATTAAATAAAGTCAACCACAGGTCAAGAGGTGGAGCAAGCAACCAACTGACAGGAAGTGAACATAGGAAGAAACATAGAGCATGAGAGGGAGTCAGGAGGATAGAGAGATGCACAGGAAGTAGAAAGGAGGGACATTCAGTTGGAAGGGTTATTGGTTTTTTTCCTTCTGGGATGTCCATTGACAATGAAGGTCAGCTGGGTGCTTTCTCTGCCTCTCTGAGCTAGCAGGCTTTCACCCTAGCATTTGGCTCCTGAGTCTTCACTTGGTAAAATCAAACGATCAGGATTTTTCTTTTAAAAACAACAGCTGGGCACATCAGCTCCACCGGTGCTCAGCAAGCCAGAACAGCATGGCTTATTCCTCTCATTTCTTTCACTATGTCCCCAGGTAGATCTGTCACCAACCTCACACACCACAGCATGATGGTCTTCATCTTGGGCCTCGATTAGTTCAGCCAAGAAGTATTCACCATAGATTTCCTTCAGAGTGTTGTCATAGTGCATAAATATTGGCATGAGATCATCATGGTCTTCTACCCTGTGTAACAGAAAGCCTTCAGTTTAGGGTTTGTCCCATCCACTGCATCCCTTCAACAGAGCACCTACCAAAGATACAGCAACGCTCTCATGAAATGAGCTGACTGATACTGTCACAAGCAAAAGCATGATACACTTCAATAGCGTCAACTATCTTAAATAACATTATGTTCCTTGGGATGAAGTGTGTGACAGTGACCAGAAGGGGAGGAAGGGAGGGGGTCATATGGGCAGAGGGGTCAGCATGGCTGGAGAATGGGAGGCAGGGCAGCATCTGCCAGGAATCAAAGGACAGTTGAGGACACCAGTTGGCCAATGTGTTGTAAGGATCATTACTTCTATGATATTATCCCACAGTCCCTGCCCTTCTTTTTAATTTTTTTAAACATCCAGAGTGTGTGTATTTGTGTGCTCGTGCGTGTGCGTGCACATATGTGCGTGTGCGTGTGTGTGTGTGTGTGTGTGTGTGTGTGCGCGTGTGTGTCAGAAGACAGCTTGCAGGAGTCGGTCTTTCCATCATACGGGTCCCAGGTTAGACCTCTGGTCACCAGGCTTGGCAGTGCCTGCCTTTGACTGCTGAACCATCTCATAGGCCCTACATGCCCTTCTATTCTGTGCTTCTATCCTGAGATAGCGCTACCCTTCCTAGGAGGGAGGCGGGCTATGAAGGTAATGAAGGCCTGCTCAGCGGTCCGGACATATTTACCTTGATTTCCATTCTCAGGACATTTTACAATGAAGTACCTTGACCCTACTCAAGGAAGCAGGAACTAGGTTTACTATCACACAGTGATGTGATCTCGGATCCCACTCCTTTCTTCTTTTCAGCATATTTTTGAGAACATTTAGTGTTGTATTTTTCCTATCTATGCTCCTCTAATACCATGTTCCTGATACAAAAAAAAAAAAAAAAATCCAGCTTCACATTATTTCCCCCAGTGTGCTCTGATTTAACTATAGACCTTTATTTTTTCTACATTTTCCATTCATTACTCTGTCATCTCCACCACCCCATTTTATCGTCTAGTGTGTTCTCTCTCTTTGAGGCTAATACCAGCCCCATCTACTGAGGGATCCGGGTATGTCTAAGGCTCAGGGCTTTACTCCATCTTCTCTGCTCCTGTGCTTCTCCTGGCAACTGCAGGAGGCAGGCAGTGCCCCTTCCTGTTCAGATGGAGGAAAGCGATGCTACCAGGGATGATGAGATCCCTTGCCTGAGACCACAGGGCTGCAGCAGAAGCCGGAGACGAGCGAGCTCAGGCTGACAAAAGCCCGTCTTCCCCAGCTCCAAAGCTCACAGTGTCCTTCAAAATGGCATTCTTTGTGGTATTCTTTTTGAATACCAGTAGCAAAATGCAAAATCACTTGAGAGATGTGTCCTTGGCTCAGTGACCAAAGTTCAGCATCCAACCAGACAGGTTATAACTTCTCCCAGCCCCAATACAACAACTTCCAGTCAGTCATAGCTGACTCCTGCAAATTTGGGAGTCTGAAGGAAATCCTCACCCAAACCCCAGACCTCTAGCAACACAGGCTCAACTGCCAGAATAATTTATTCAGGCTTATATATATGTACAGACAGACAGACAGACATGTGTCTGTGTGTATACACATACACATACATACACACACACACACACACATACATAAACACACATTTCAAGTACCTTGATGAAACTAATATATTTAAAAAACAAAGACAGCTGGGCAGTGGTGGCGCACGCCTTTTAATCCCAGCACTTGGGAGGCAGAGGCAGGCAGATTTTTGAGTTTGAAGCCAGCCTGGTCTACAGAGTGAGTTCCAGGACAGCCAGAGATACACAGAGAAACCCTGTCTCGAACAAACAAACAAACAAACAAACAAGACAATATTAAACCTCACAGATGAACTGGGGATATGAATGGGCCACTTGCCTGGTATACACAATCCCCATTACAACCTGGGCTATAAAGCGATACTCTGTCTCAAAACAAAACACCAGCTGAGTATGGGTGGTGCGCACCTTTCATCTCAGCACTCCAAAGATAAAGGCAAGCTGAGGTCTGTGAGTTCAAGGTCAGCCTGGACTACATAAGGAGCTCCAGATCAGCCAGGAATACACAATGAGACCCTGACTCAAAAACAAAACAAAACAAAATAAAACAAAATACCAACTCAGATCTCAGAGCTAAGAAGAGACCTATACCAAGTACCAACTAGTCAAATACCGAAGGGAAAGGCATAATACATAATATCTAGAAGATGAAACCTTGCCAACATGACTTGCAGATTCCCACAAAGAGCTGCCACTGAGGATGTAGCTCATCACAGAACAAAACAATGAGGGAAGAACCAGACCAAGGCACTCTCCTGGAATGTCACAATTACAGATTAAAGGCTCAGAGAAGCACTCTGATTAAAAAACACTTAACCTTGCTTATGCATTTCTCCAAACTGGCCCACTACACCCTTGATCCCCTAAACTTCCCTCCCTCTACTGTGGAAGAGGAGATACTTATGAAGGCAAAAGGCTGCACTGTTCATTATTCAGGGGACACCCATTGTTATCCCAGGGTGGTTAACTGTCAACACTCTGAGAGGCTGGGAGGCATTGGTTGCTATCTCAGCAGCCAAACTCTTCTTTGTTCCTATCACCCTGGCTCTTATGTCATGGCCACTGGCAGTCTCATTCCCTCAAGCCAGAGCATCAGTGGGATTCCCAGGTGTGAGGCTCGAACAGGGAGCCAAAAGCAAACGCCAATTATGCATTTAGAATAAGGCTGCATGAAGGCTGGCGAGATGGTTCAGCGGGTAAGAGCACTGACTGCTCTTCCGAAGGTCCTGAGTTCGGATCCCAGCAACTACATGGTGGCTCACAACCATCCGTAATGAGATCTGACGCCCTCTTCTGGTGCGTCTCAAGACACCTACAGTGTATTATGTGGAGTGAGTGGGGCCGGAGTGAGCGGGGTCAGCAGAGGTCCTGAGTTCAATTCCCAGCAGCCACACACATGATGGCTCATGGTCATCTGTACAGCTACAGTGTACTCATACACATAAAATAAAGAAAATAAATCTTTAAAAAAAAAAAAAGAATAAGGTTGCATGTCAGATGCTGCCCTTGACCTTGCCCACGTACTTCTGATCACTTGGAGAATTATCAGTGGTCATCTTGGCCAGGTGTAGTGAAGCTCCACCATAAATCCATTGAAAGCTTGTTAGGTGCTCTTTTGAAAAGATGAGAGAGACTGACTGGTGAGATGGCTCAGCAGGTAAGAGCACCATTTGCTCTTCTGATGGTTGTGAGTTCAAATCCCAGCAACCACATGGTGGCTCACAACCACCCACAATGAAATTAAAAAAAACAAAACAAAAAACCAAAAACTTATTCTTGCCGGGCAGTGGTGGCACACACCTTTAATCCCAGTACTTGGGAGGCAGAGGCCACCCTGGTCTATAGAGTGAGTTCCAGGACAGCCAGAGCTATACAGAGAAACCCTATCTCGAAAAAACCAAAA
>JADRCD010227731.1:0-12882 GCA_019843815.1 Montemys delectorum
TGCCCTTGCTAATTCTGACTGGAACCTGTCCTTCCTGTGATCCTGGTTGTGTCAGAACTCCTCAGAGTCAAGCTGTCTCTGGGATCCTGTGATTCTGGGATCCTGTGATCCTGGGCTTGTTAGAGCGCCTGGGAATGGAGCTTCCTCTGGGTGTTGTGAGACTGGCTGTGGAGCTTGTGCCCAAGGTCTGCTCAGGACACCAGCCCAGAGAGACCGGAAGGAACCCGAGCCACTGGGCTGGCAGAGTTCCTGTGTGCCTGGTCCCTGCTGGTCCGGTTTACTCAGTTTTCAATTCCAGATTACCACTGGAGGGAAGGCAAGGCAGGAACTTGAATCACCTGGTCACTTGCAGTCAAAAGCAAAGAGAAAATAAATGTATGCATGCCTACTACTCAGCTCTTAAGCTGTCCATGACCCAAACCTAGGGAATGGTGCCACCTAAAGTGTGATAAGCCTCCCCACATCAATTAATACAATGAAAACAATCCCCCTAGTGGTCAACCTGTTCTGGATAATTTCTCATAGACATTCCTTTTCCAGGTGATTCTAGACTATGTCAAGTTCAAGTTGACAAAACTAACTATCACAATCACAAATTTTCTACTCTCATCAGACTCTCACCAGAAGATCCCCCAATTATCAAGGAAGGGAAGGCGAGGGAGCAAAGAGATGGGATCTTCACCAGTTGAAGGCAAGTGATGTCCTACAGACATTCTGCACGTCCTCTGGAGAGTAACTGTAAAAATAAAAATAAAAAACCAATGCTACTTGTCTTACATATGGTTTCATTGCTGTGAAGAGACACCATGACCAAGACAACTCATATAAAAGTAAACATTTATTTGGAGCTGGCTTATAGTTTCAGAGGTTTAGTCCATTACCATCATGGTAGGAAGCAAGGCAGCATGCAGGGAGACATGGTACTGGAGGAGTCCAGAGTTCTATGTTTTGATCCATGGCAGCTAGAAGACTATCTTCTGCAGGTTACTAAGATGAGCCTCTCTCTTCTGCACTGGGTGGAGCTTGAGCACTAAGAGTCTTCAAAACCCTTCTACACTGTGTCACACTTCCTTCAACAAGGCCACACCTCCTAATAGTGCCACTTCCCACGGGTCAAGGATATTCAAACCACCATACCACTTATATCTAATTTTAATTTTGCACACTGAATGGTACTTCACTTTTCTCCATTTCTTAATGTCTATGTGTGTATTTGTATGATGTATGTACATGTATGTGTGTACGTATGCATCTATATATGCAAATATGAGGACAGGTGTAACAGTGCATCTGTGGAAGTCAGTGAACAGCTGTGGTTGTCAGTTCTCACCTTCTATTGTATTTGAGACAGTGTCTGTTGTTTACTGCTGCATTCGCTGGGCTATCTGACCCACAAGCTTCCAGAAATTCTCTTGTATCCACCTCTCATCCCACCATAGGAAAACTGAGACTACAAATACATGTTAGAGTGCCTGGCTCTACATAGATTCTGGATATTTGAACTTAAGTCCTCATACCTATGTGGCAAGTTGTTTACCTACTAAGCTATCTTCCTAGTTTGTGCTCTCTCTCTCTCTCTCTCTCTCTCTCTCTCTCTCTCTCTCTCTCTCTCGCTCGCTCTCTCTCTCTCTCTGTCTCTTAAGCCATCTGAGTCTTAATATTGTATTACTGCATTTTTGACTCTTCTCTTTTTACTTCCTGTATTTACTTCTCCTTATGTCTTTTTCTCTATCGCTTTAATAATCATTAGTAGTGTTACCTAGCTTACTTTCTTTCTGTCCTAGCCCTTAGTATATACAATATGTATGCCTTAGTATATACTATACTGTCATTGTTCTTTTACAGAGAGGAAGTGACAGAATCCTACACACTGAAGAGGAAAGATGAGTGCACTGTGAAGCACCAGAAAGATGGGATAGAATATTCAATAATCAAACATGAAACAGGAAAGTTCCAAACATTTCAAAAACAACAAGATGACAGGAATTAATACACCTTCCAATAATGCCTCTAAATTTTAGTTATTGCTCTCAATTCTCCGATCAAAAGACACAGACTAGCACATTCAAGACAGAACCCACCTATTTGTTCCCTATGAGGAATCCTCCTCAGTGGCAAAGACAAACAGAACCTCAGGGTAAAATTTGCAAAAAGACATTCCAAGTAAATGAAACTTGAAAGCAAGTAGGTATAGCCATGTTAAATGTCAGACAAAATAGACTTCAAGCCAAATTTAGTCAACAGAAAAGAAAACAAGGTTACTTCATATTGATTTAGTAAATAGTCCACGAAGGGGACTAAACATGCATGTGGGAAACGTAAAAAATATTTTTTGTATTATATTATTTATTTATTTATTTTTATTAAGTTATTTATTTACTTTACATCCCAATCCAACTTCCTCCTCTTTTCCCTGTCTCTCCCTTTCACCTACCTCATCCACCCCTCCTCCCTTGCTCCTCAGAAAAGGGAGGCCTCCCACAGATACCAAACAGTCTTGGCATAACAAGCGGCAGTGAGACTAGGCTCATCTTCTCCTTTTGAGGCTAGACAAGGCAGTCCAGTTAAGGGGAAGGGATCCAAAAGCAGACAACAGAGTCAAAGACAGGCCCTGCTCCTGCTATTAGGAGTCCCACATGAAGACCCAGCTGGATGATTGTTACATACGTGCAGAGGGCCTAAGTCACTGATTTGCATGCCCTCTGGTTGACAGTTCGGTCTCTGTGAGCCCTTATTAACCAGGTTAGTTGTTCTGTGACTTTTATTGGTGGTGTCCTAGACAGTTCTGGCTCCTCATCTTTCCTCTCTCTCTTCCACAGGATTCTTCAAGCTCTGCCTAATGTTTGACTGTGGGCCTCTGCATCTGTTTCCATCAGTTGCTGGGTGAAGCCTCTCTGATGACAATTTTGCAAAGCTCCTGTCTGCAAGTATAGCAGAATACCATTAGCAGTGTCAGGGACGGACTCCCTCTCATGACATGGGTCTGAAGCTGGATGTGTCATTGTTTGGGCATTCACTCAATCTCTGTTCTGTCTTTAACCCTAAATATCTTGAAGGCAGGACAAATTGTGGGTTAAAGGTTTTCTACCTGGGTTGGTGTCCCCATCCCTCCATTGGAATTCTTTCCTGATTACAGAAACTCTTAGTTCCTCCTGTATCATACCTGCCTAGATACTGCCATGTTTCCACCTAGATGATAATGGACTGAACCTCTGAAGCCAGCCCCAATTAAATGTTGTCCTTATAGGAGTTGCCTTGGTCATGGTGTCTGTTCACAGCAGTAAAACCCTAAGACACTGAGTGTTGTTCACCTTATTTTTGAGACAGGGTTTTCCTCTGAACATGGAGCTCACCTATTAGATAGGCTGTCTACCAATGAGCTCCAAGGATTCACCATCACCACCTCTCCCCTGCAACCCCTAGCTACTCCACCCCACCCCCACTGTCACTGCACACTACATATGTGCTGCCACACTCAGCTTTTACACCGGTGCTGAAGACTCTGACTGGGGTTTTCATGCTTATGCACAGGAGCTTTACTAACCAAACCTTCTCCTGAGATCCCACCTCTTTTTATTTTTAATTTAGTGTTATTTTGTTTTTATGTACTCATTTTACATCCTGATCACCCCTACTACACATAATCCTTCACCCATCTCCACTTCCCTTCTCCTCTGAGCAGGTGGGGGATCCCCTTCTTATCCCCACCCTGGCATTTCAAATCAATGTGAGGCTAGGCTCATTTTCTGCCACTAAGACCAGACAAGGTAGACCAGCTAGAAGAACATATCCTATATACAGGCAACAGCTTTTAGGATAGCCTGTGCTCCAGTTGTTCAGGACCCACATGAAGGCCAATATACACACCTGCTGCATATGTGCAGGGAGGCCTAGGTCCAGACCCTGTATGTTCTTTGGTTGGTGGTTCAGTCTCTGAGAGCCCCAAGGGTTCAGGTTAGTTGACTCTGTAGTCCTTCCTGTGAAGTTCCTGTCCCCTTCAGGACTGGCAATCCTTCCAAAGTCCCCACTTTGACTTTTACTGAGTCAATCCGAGATGCATCCCTTTAGTATTTACTAGGGAATTGTTTTAAACAATATAAAGAGGCAGGTTTTTTTCCCTACATTCAAAAGGTTGCTAGCTCCACTTACACTGAACGCACAGATAACACCTTTGATCTTAGCTTTACCTTTCACTTTATACTTTATGCTTTTAATACTTTTTAAATATTTTTGTGTGTGATTTGGGTTTCTCTGGTTTTGTGTGTAGCTCTATGTCTGCAATAAATTTCTAGTTTTAAATTTTATGCTTTTGAATAATACATTTAATCTACTTTTTAAATTTATTGATCAACATTAAACAGTGTCTATAAACGTTCTTAAAGAAGATGAAGAAATTATCGTATACACTCATTCTCTCAAATTTACACATTCCCCCAGATATACTGGTGTGATTTGTTATATAGCTATGTTAAATTATCCTGGTATTATCTTTATGTGCTAAAATGATGTGCTTAAACATTCATCGGTTGAGTTATCACACTGTAGTTTCTACACCAGAATGAAGGCAGAGAAACAGGGACATGTACACTTGCTTGCCCCCAGCACCGCTTCCCTCCAACTTCACAACTGCTGTGCTGAGATCATTATTGCAATGCAATTTATAACCTTCACATTATCTTCTGAACTCCCAATTTCCTGTTGCTCCACCTTGGTGCTATATCTAAATAATTTCAGTGCTCACATCAGTATTCAAATTCCCTGTTCCTGTACTCTTTGTTTTTATTTAGCCCCCACTGCTTACTTAACTAGATTTTATAATCAAAGAGATATTTTTCCCAAAAAGCTAGTGTTTACCACATTTTTGCTTTATTTGATGTACCAAAAATAATTTGTTTGTTTCTTCAATATCCGAATGATGTTTAACAAAGTATGAGAATCCCAGAGTACCCTTATTTCCCTGAAAACTTTATTATAGTTACCATGTCATTTGCCAGCATTCCTGCTATGAAATTTAATGCTGATTTAACTTTCCCAGAATCTAGATGGATCTGTTCACTTACTCAGCAAATACTAGAGAGAAACCTACTGTGTAGCTGGTACTATTTTAACCACAAGATCTATAATCAGATTCCTTGTTTGTTTGTTTGTTTGTTTGTTTACTGTTAGACAAAGTCTCAGGCAGCTTAGCAATTGTAATCAAAGATGACCTTGAACTTCTGATTCTCTTGCCTGGACTCTCAGGATTACAGGTATGCACCAGCACACTTAATTTTATATGATGCTGGGTGTTAAATCTAGGCAGGGTTTTACACATGCTAAGCAAATAATCTATCAACTGAGCTTCATTGCTATCTTCCACATACCACACACCCACAGGCCAGTTTCTTACTCTTGGTGCCCAACAACACTTTCACAACTGTCCTAAGACATGAGGACTGGATATTCACCCTAAATTCACAGACTCAAACCTTCTTTGTGGTGGTTTAAAAAGAAAAGCATAGGAATACTTTGGGAAATAGTTACCTAGTTCCATTCACTTCTGTTTGAAATTCGCATCATGGTTTAATCCATCTTCTGATGTACACCATTCACTTTCCTTTTGCTTTCTTTTTTTTTTCTCTAAAACATCTGAAGTCATTTTCAAAGTTCCAATTTTCTTTAAATTAATCTCTTTAAAACTCCAAGGTATGTCTAAAACTCCCACAGGGTAAATAACGCAGTATCTAGTATCTGGGATTCTCTCATGATTCTGTAAGAGCCAAAGAGTTTCATTTCTCCAATGTACACATCTTGTGTCTAGGATTAGGCTGGTCCCAATCCACAGCTACTACTATCCTTGCCAGTGATCCCACTATATTGGCTGTCATCTCCGAACATTTGAATTTGTACTGCAACTGGGCTGTACCTCCACCAATAGCCTCTCCTGGAATCTCTTCAGGGACTCTGACTCGTTACATGATGCAAATCCTCAATCTTCGTGACCCCTTCAATCTTGAAGTTTCTTCGGCAACTGAGAGCACAACTTCACCAAGGGCCTTTCCCAGCCTATCAAAGTGTGAAACCTCAGATGCTCTCCATGACCCTGCCATGCCTTCAAAACCTGGAAAACTCTTTAACATTACCAAGTAGGGCACAGGTACACCTTATACCCTGCTAGATCACAGCTTCTATGTGTTGACTGTGAGGAAATATTTCTGAGATTTTGCCTCAGTGATGTTTGTCTCTTAGTCACTGCTAATTTCTCAGTTCCTGCTAACCAGCATCAATTGTCCCAACAAAACAAATGTTTCATTTTAATGATTCTTATTTCAAAATATCACACGATCCCAACATAGTATTTAAGGGACTATGAAACTTCTCTCTGAAGACTACAGGAAGACCGACAGAGTCAACTAGCCGGGATCTTCGGGGGCTCCCAGAAACTGAACTACCAACCAAAGAGTGAGCATGGACTGGTCCTAGGCACCCCCTACATATGTAGCAGACGTGCAGTTTAGTCTTCATGTGGGTACTCCAACACCTGGAGTGGGGGCTGTCCCTGAACCTCTTCTCTGCCTGTGGATCTGATTTCCTGAACTAGGCCACTTTGTCTAGTCTCAGTGGGAAAAGATGTACCTAGTCCCACAGTGACTTGCTATGCCAGAATGGGATGACATGGGGTAGGGAGTTCCCCCTTCTCATAGGAGAAGGGGAAAAGGAATGGAGGAAGGACCTGTGTGAGGGGGGCACTGGGAGGAGAGGTAGGATAGATTTTGGGATGTAAAGTGAATGAATACATTAATTAATGAAAAAAATTCCCTCTGAAATTTTGCAAGCCAGTCCTCCATTGTCTGTACTGCCCTCAGCATTATCTTATTTCCCACAATAACTCATTAAGCTCTGAACACTTAATAGCTTTTCCAACCCGAAGTTCCAAAGTCCTTTCACAGTCCCCCTCCATACATGGTCAAGACTGTCACAGCTACACCCCACTCATGATACAAATTTCTATATTAGTTACAGTTTCTGTATCTGTGATGAAACACCATGACCGAAATCAACTTGGGTAGGAAAGGGTTTATTTTCAGTTTATAGTTTGACATCAGAGAACATCATGGAATAAGTAGATAAGCAACACTCCTCCACAACCTCTGTATCAGTTCCTGATTCCAGGTTCCTGCCCTGTTTGAGTTCCTGACCTGGCATCCTTCAATGATGGACTATAATATGAAAACATAAGCTGAAATAAATCCTTCCCTCCCAAAGTTGAATTTGGTCATGGTGTTTCATATAAGTAATAGAAACACTAATACCTGCTTCCTTTTTAAAATGAGCACAAAGATCAGTGGCCTATGCTCAAGTTGTCTGTAAGGAAGCATGTCATTTTCTGTCATTTGATCAAAGCTGACTCTTGAACATGGCAGGAACACATTAGGGTTTGGAAATTAAGAGTGGTCTTGGATTTGGTCCTGGAACTGACTAGTAAGCTTGGGGTAAAAGTAGTCCACTTATCACAGGTAACTGCAAGAATGATCTGAATTGGTACGTGTAATCAGTACCTGGCACTGACTAAGCTCTTGGCAACTATCAGATATAGTTATAGTCAACATTGTAATTACAGTGTCATTGATCCACAATATTCCAGTGTATTTCTGCAAAATACTATATTTTTCTCCTTCTATTCCCATCTGGTCTGCAGTGTCAGTGTGGAATATGAACCTAATGGTTTCTAGTTAAGGAACACTGGGAGAGCCCTCTGAGTTGTGCTTATTATTGGAGAATAGTCCTGTACATGTGAACTGTCCAGCCTGCAACCATTTTTGGCATCCTCAGGAATCAGGGCCAAATGGTTCTATATTTAGAAGCAATTCTTCCTAGTTAGGACTTGTGCCTCCTGGTTTCATTAAAGATAGACCCTTTTGTTAGACTTGTGTTGCTTTCAGCTGGTATTAGCGACCAGAGCTCAGCACAGTTATCTTTATGCTGCTATCTTCAAGCAAAAGCTCTTAATACTTTTAAATCCAGGAATATTTTTAAATAAGTGAGAGACTGGTAAGCGCCTCTTTCTCCACTGAAGCTTAAATATGAAGACATTATAAGAAGGATTTAAGAGTTTTTAATGCACTGTTCATAAAAGGATAGTTTAAACCTTAAAATCAGTTCCTAGGGGAGATTATTAAATCTTATTCCAATTTTGTACTTATGACTAAATATTTTCTTTATTTAGAAAATGGTTTTGGATATGAAACAGACATGGTGATAATACAGAATCATGGTAAATAAATTTCAGGTTGTTATTTAAAGTGTCCATAAAATTTTAATGAAGAATAAATATATTTTATGGCTTGAATACATATATTTGAATATGCATGTTAATATATATTTTTAATGTATGTTTTTCAAAAAATATAAACCTGTTTCTACAACTCTTGCCCCTAGTTAGAATTGTGAATTTAATTTTCCCTCTAATGCTTGTCTTATTTATTATATTAAAAAATAATATAACAAAGCCAGTTCAAAATTAGCTTTTATTTTCATGTGAAGTGGTGACTGTGATGTCTTGTCACATTTATAAGTCAACTGAAACTATGTTTAGAAATGCCCTTTTTCACAGCAACCCCTTTAGGTTCCTACTTCACAGATAAGGAAACTGAGGCATAAAGGGTTAAATCACATGCCTGTCATAACTAGAAACTAAGGTATTTACCAAGCAACATCAGCTCAAAGCCCATGATCCTGAACATGTGAGACTCTCATCTTTTCATACTGCCTCTCCTAATAACTCAAACAGAACAGTAATCACTTTGTCAAGGACAAAAGAAAAAAATTAACAAAAGAAATGTATTCAAGGTCACCTAATTCTGAAGAGAAACTTAACACTAATGTCCTTTTCATTACAGCTCTTGAAAGTTAAGAAACTGAACTTATATGTCCCAGAGCACAGAGCAAGTAAGTAACATCTAATCAATACTGCTCGATTCGTTTATAATTCATTGAAGCCTATTTTCCCAGTCCTAAGCAGTAGAAGCAAGACACTCAGAAATGCTCTTTTCCAGGAGTTGCTAATCTTCCAAAGCGGCACTGAATCTCCAAAACAAATGGTCACCTGGCTTAAGCAGAAGGAGAAAGGAATTGCTCTGCCCAACAGCACATATAAACTGAATTTTTGAGGTATAATAAATACATTCCCCTTGAAGATTTTTTTTTTAATTTAGGTTGCTGAAAGTCCAAAAAGACAAATGTAGCACTCTGCTCCTCTGCGTTGGAGGTTAATCATAAAGTGCATCTTTGTTTTAAAATCCCATGAATGTCAGAATAGGAAACCGTCTAGCATCAGCTCCTAAATGGAGGATTCCGTTTGAAACTTTGACAAATGATTCTCTGATTTTGTTCCCCTTTGTTGAGGGAGAAACAGTGGCCTTCTGGGACAGCTCTTTAAGGCATTTCCCTGGGATTTATGTGGCACAGAGAGCTTCCAAAGACAAATCAATATATCCAAGTAGAGCATTCTAATATAATCACACTGATGGAGAAGAGGGTGTGTCATCGCCACAGATCTGTCATCTTTCCTCTCACTGTGAGAAGCTGCCTAAAGTTTTTATGCTCCCAAAAACAAAGCTCTGGATGACACTCTTTACTTGTGTTTGATATTAACAGAATTCCACGCAATCAGTCATCCCTGTAGTCACAAACTTTCTCTTAGGAAACCCTTCCAGTCACAAGTCAATAGGAGAGATAGCAGTCAGAAAGCAGACCTATTGGAGAAACATGGACCTAGATTATGCCCTTAGAACCTCTTGTGAACATAAAGTACACACAAAGTAAACTTGTAAAATTTTGTTAAATCCTAAAACCTGAAACTCCTCGTTGCTGTAGGAACGGTGGTCACATCCCTCCACACCTGTTTCTAAAGGAATACTTACCGATGTCATGATTATTAGGGGTTGAGTTCTCACGAGCCATGTCTCCAACAATCTTCCCAGGTTTGCATAACCCAGCTACTGCCCCCCCCACTGGTATCTTTCCATTGAGTACTGCTATCTCACTTCATCTTTAAAGAAGCTAAGCAGAACCCTGATTAGAATTTCCCGTAGTGATAGGCATTGAAATAAAGTGAGATGGTGTGATTGTTAGCTTAAGTTTCAACTTGACACAACCTAGAATCACCTAGGAAGAAAGTCTGAATGAGGGACTGTCTATACTTCATTGGCCTTGGAAATGTCTGTGAGAGTTTATATTGATAAAGTTAACTGATGTGTAAAGACACAGCCCACTGTAGGCAGCACAATTCCCTAGGCAGGGGATACTGAACTGTACAACAGTGGGGAAATCAAGCTGAGCACAAGTAACAAAGTGATCATACATAAATTCCTCTCTTGACTTCCTCAAAATGGTAGGCTACAACGTGAAATTGTAAGCTGAAACAAACCCGTTTCTCACCTATTTTTGTTGTTTGTTTGTTTGTTTGTTTAGCACAGCAGCAGAAGTGAAACTAAATCAGAGGGGGATCATGTCTCAAACTTATGAGTAAGGATTTTTTTTAAGGCAAGGTAGGAACTAATGATGGAGTCTTTAAAACCATTCTCAGAAAAGCCATTCAGTCAGAGAAACCAGGCACTTTACCACTATCTTCAATTCATACATCAAAATCCTAAATCCCAGTACTATAGAATGTGACTTCAAACTGGGTCACAAAAAAAAGTTATTAGATTAAAAGGACATTTATAGATTGGACATTAATAAGTAAATGAAACAAGACTGTCTTAGTTAAGGTTTTATTAATGTGAAGAGACACCATGACAAAGGCAACTCTTATAAATGAAAATATTTAATTAGGGTTGGATTACATTCTCAGAGCTTTTACTCCGTTATAGCCATAGTGAGATGCATGGTGGCATGAAGGCAGACATGTTGCTGGAGCTGAAAGTTCTACATCTGGATTCACAAGCAACAGAATGAGACTATGCACAACACTGAGCATATCTTGAGCATAGGAGACTTCAAGTCCCACCCTTAGAATGACACAGTTTCTCTAACAAGGCCATACCCACTCCATCAAGGCCATACCTCCTAATAGTGCTACTCCTTATGGACCAATCATTCAAACACATGAGTCTATAGGGCCATACCTATTCAAACCACCACAAAGCACAGAGTCATACCCAGAAAAAAACGATTATGTAAAGGTACAAGGAAAGCCTGAACATCTATAATCTATGTAGAGAGCTCTCAGAAGAAGACAATACTGCCAATACAGATTTCTGACCTCCAGAGTTTACTTAACTATTCAGTCTATGCCATTGTGTTATAGCAAATCGAGCAAACAAATACACTATATCAGAGTTTAGAATCAGTTAGCAAAAAAAAAAAAAAAAATAAGTTCAAAGTTTGAGCTGTGTTATTGAGAAGCTGGTTTGAGTCAGTAGCTTTTGACTGACTATCAATTGTAATGATGTTGGATTCATCACTTCAAAGCAGCAGGTCTGTTTTGGAAGGAGCAGTAAGAAGGGGCTCCTAGGACCAGCAACATCTGAAATGTCTACAAAGACCCAAAACATTCAGGAAGGACGAGAACTCCTCCAGGGAGGAAAGAGTGATAGGAGGGGAGCCAGTATGTTCTGCCTCCTTCTTTGTCTTTCTTCATTTCTTTATGTTGGGTAGGAGTAGAAATCCAAAGGATGGGAAATAAGTGTCTTCATGGTCCTACAATTCTATCTTTAGTGATTTCAAGTTTTATTATCATGTCATCCTTAGAGACATGAAATCAACCCTGGTCATCATCACTTAGACAAGTCATAGGCAACTGATGTGACAGAACAAGACCTCACTTTCTCGTCTTCATTGTGATTGTGTTTCTATGGTTCTTTTTTCTTAGATACCACTGTCTGATCTTGGACCAGATAGTTTGAGGAAAAATCTCATCTGCACTAAAAATCTAAAGAAAGAAAGCTAGTAAAGCCTTTAACATATAGGGCCTACTAGATGGATATTGGCTCATGAACACCCTAATGAAGGAACAAATTCTTTTTCTGAAGAATGTTGATGGGTCTCATGGGAACTGACTAGTACCCATGAAAGTCAAGTTGTTATGAAAGAGTGAACCTGCCCCCATCTCTTGCTTGCTTTCTTTCCACTTGACTAACACACACTTCCACCACGAAGTCCTTACTAGACACTGATATTTTTAGACCTCTAGTACTTTGAGTTAAACATAAACTTCAATTTGACCATGATACTTGATAAATTAAAATTCTTCCAGTTTGTAACAACTGAGGACATGTATCTATAGGTAAAGCACTTGCAATGCAAACATGAAAAACCTCTTTCAAGTCCACAAGGCTCACATACTGTTGTATGTGTCCTTAATCCCAGTGTTCCTCTGGCAAGATAGAAGCTGGAAATGGAGATCCCCCGATTCTCACAAGTCATTTGCCTAATACACACATCAGTGGCCAGCAAAGGAAAGACTCTGTCTGTTATGGCTATTCTTGGTTGTCACTACCAAGAGTATGTCTGGAATGAACTACAATCCAAAAATGGAGGGCACACCTGTGATAGATTTTCTGCTTGGTTTGAAGCAAGTGCATCCACTTCTAGTCCAGACCTAGGTAGAAGACACACTTTTGATCTGGATCATGAGGCAGGAAGACATACCTTTAGTCTGAGTAACACCTCCTGCTGGAAGCCTATATAAAGACATAGAAGAAGGAAGTTTGGTTTGTTTGTTTGTTTGTTTGCCTGGTTGCTCTCACCTCTAGCACATCCATTTCTTCATGGGCATTGGGGCCAACTTCTTCAGGATTCCAGCATATACAAAAAGCCAAACAAGATACTCAGCCTTGTGAGACTGAGCAACTAGTAGATTCTTAGACTTTCCATTCATGGCATGCCATTGTTTGACTA
>JADRCD010227732.1:0-18699 GCA_019843815.1 Montemys delectorum
TTACAGTAAGTAATGATGTACAGGAACTGTCAAAACAGAAATGTAGGAAACAAAAATGAAGACTCTAGAGCCAAAAAGAACAATATAGGAAATGAAAGAGTAGACTGGACAGACTTGATAGCATATTGGAGGTGAGAGAGGAAATTAAAAACAAATTATGACATTAACTAATCAAATATACCTAAGGTGTACAAGGAATGGGTGGGAGGTGAAAGGGAAGAAATAAAGGCCAAGTTTTAGTAACTACAGCCATAATATTAACAAGAAACTAGAAAATTCCAGAAGCTCAGCAAACCCAAGCGGGTTACACACAATGGAAATGGCATCTAGGCACTTGACAGCAAGTCAGCAAGCCTATTTAAAGTGGTCAGTCAAGAACCATCTTGGGCTGGGTGTGTCGGTGTAAACCTTTAATTTTAGCATTTGGGAGGCTGAGGCAGGAGTACTGTCAGGAGCGTCAGGCCAGCTTGGATTATGTGGTGGATTTAAGGCTAGCCTGGCTTAACATAGTGAGTGCAAAGACCTTGTCTTAAAAATCAGAGTGTGTGGGGTATGAATCCTGAAGGTGGTATGGGGTGGGTGGGAGGGAGGATCAGAATCAACATAATAACTGTTCATCAAAAAACCCCCCGAATCTGAAACTTGCTGAGTGTGTTTATAAAATGCCACCAGTGGAAAACACCACATTGTGACATTTGTTTCATCAACAAAACAACTGAAAAAACATTCCATCGGATTTCCTGCAGGCTACAAGTGTAGTGTATGTACGAAATATAAAGAGAATTCATGTTTTTTAGACTTGGGTCTTATCACCAACCTGTCTCACCATAAGTAAACACCCCAAAATCTGGAAAACCAAAAACCAACCAACCAACCAACCAACCAACCAACCAACCAACCAAGATCCCCACCGCCACTGCCAGCCCTCACCCCCCCAACCCAAATCTAAACTTGGGACCCAGGCCTCTTCTGAGGGACAATCAAAGTCAGCCAACATGCATTAAGCAGCTGTTCAGTTATGACTGCTTGCTTTTAAAGAGGGAGTGGGGGAGATCAACCAACGGCTGCAACCTTGAGGCCCTTTCTAAGATTCTGCTTCACAGTGTATCCGTTTTCCAGCAGGTGACCAGAGGAGCTACCGGTGTTGAGCTGAAACACTGGCTCTGTGGTTCTCGTTTTATAAGCAGCCTTTATCTCCGTAGGCCTACCCAGAAGTATTTATGGGTGAAGTGATATTCATGGGAGGGGAGAAGAGCCAGGTGGGATGTGGAGGGACAGTTTGGCGGCGACAGGGTCTTGAGTGTAGCGGTGGGCACATGGTGCTTCCCTTACAGAGTTCTCTCTACTTCTCTATCGGGGATGGAGAGTTTTTAATTAGAAAAGCGTTGTTCGTTCCCTTCTTAAGAGACAGGGCCTTACTCTGCAGTAATCCTAACTGAAAGCAATTGTCTCGTCTCAGCCTCCCAAGTGCTGGGATTATAGGCAGGAGCTACTGTGTCTGCCTACGGACAATCCAGAGACTGCTCCACCTGGGAATCCTTTCCATATTCAATCATCAAACCCAGACACTATTGTGGATGCCAGCAAGTGCTGGCTCACAGGAGCCTGATATAGCTGTCTCCTGAGATGCTCTGACAGTGCCTGACTAATACAGAAGTAGAGGCTCACGGCCATCCATTGGACTGAGTACAGGGTCCCCAATGAAGGAGCTAGAGAAAGGATCCAAGGAGCTGAAGGGTTTGTAGCCCCTTAGAATGAACAACAATATGAACTAACTAGTACCCTCAGAGCTCCCAGGGACTAAACCACCAATCAAAGAGTACACATGGAGGGACTCATGGCTCCAGCAGCATATGTGTAGCAGAGGATGGCCTGTCAGTCAAGGTTCTATGTCCCAGTGTAGGGGAATGCCAGGGCCAGGAAGTGGGAGAAGGTAGGCTGGTGAACAGGGGGAGTGGGGAAGAAACAGTGTTTGTTCCCACCCCCCCACCCCCCACCCCCGCCGGAAGGGTCACCAGAAGAGGAGATATCATTTGAAATGTAAATAAAGAAAATAATTAAAAAAAAAAAGTCTTGATCTATGTTGCCTGGACAGAGGTTGGACTGGTGCATGTCATTTGCCTCATATTCCTTCTAGGGCACTGTTTTTTGTAGCTAAAATGGACCTAAATTTTGACGCCCATAAAGACAAACTGATGGTGGCTCCTTTTCATTTCTCAGTGCAAGGTCACTGGAAAGTAATTACTTGGGACGGTTTCATTCTGGGTTTCAAATATTTTCTAAACATCACTCTTCGCTTAAAAGATGTCCCTCTTTACTTAAAAGACTATTGAGGACCGTGGAGACCACGTGCTAGAAAAATATCTCATCTCCGGAATCCATTTCCCGTCTTCTAAATTACAAAACAGACACAGGCGTTGGTCAATAATCTGGTTACCTGCAGGCTCTCTTTGATGTCTTGGCTTCAAGGCCGCGGTGTGGGTGTGTAGCTGTGGCAAGGCTTACAAGCCTTAGGAAGTCAGGGAGGGCTCTGAGCGGAAGCACTTTCATGCCAAGGGGGAAAGGGGAACTGATGTAATGTCCTGGGGAGATTTCACTCTCTGTTCCTGCCCAGGTCTTCGGGAACAATGAAGGAGGGAGACAGCGCTCCAGATAATTCAACTCAGAGTGGACTTCAGACTCTGGATCCTGGGCAGGAACAAGATGTGGAAGAGCTTGATTTATTTATTTCTCTGCAGACACCACTGAGAGAGGAAGCACTTGATGAAGCTGATAACATTAATGGTAGACAAGTGGATCTGAGGGTATTTAATTCCTGGCTCCTGGTGGTCTGGGCACAACCACTGGGCAGGCCGAAAGGTCTGCAACAAGACCTTCCAAGCTTTGTCTCAGTACAGAGCTTGCACCCACGAACGGAGTAGGCTCTGATCCTGCCCTGCTGCCTGTTGCTCTGTTATTCTAAGTTGGCACCAAGTGTGGAAACTTAAGAGACCAGAGCCGACAGGCAGAGGGGCTCTGGACACAGGAAATACACTGCTTAGACAGTGAGTGCATGAAATCCCTCAGATGTGGGAGTCTCCTGTGTCAGGTTTTTTTTTTTTTTTTTTTTTTTTTTTTTTTTGAGGTTGGGGAGGGGGTGGCCATGAAGTCTTGGTTTGTGCTTGGTAAGTTGCTGAACTGGAAAACCGGGAAACTGTCCATCATGCCACCTTGGTTCTGAAGGTCTTGATAGGGGAGGGGAACGTACAAGGAAGAGGGAGGCAGAGCTACAAGTAATGAGTGTAGACACTGAGGCACGAAGGAAAGAGCCTAAAGCCCAGGAAGGAATATTCATTCTGGCTCACTGTGCTTTCTGAGCCCAGAGCTCTGTCTTTATAAGTGTCTTTAGACACAGAGGATCCCATTCTTTGAACCAAACAAATAAAATAGATCTAAGATGAGAATAAGAGTCTGTATCCTCTTTTACATCATTTATTAGGCTCCCCACCCCTAGCTCTCCACCTCAACTCCCACCCGTGTGTGTGTGTGTGTGTGTGTGTGTGTGTGTGTGTGTCCAGGTCTGTGATGGCTAGTCTTGATTGTCAACTTCCTAGGTTATGAAATCACCACAAAAACATACCTCTAGGTGTGTTTAAGGGTGTTCTCAGAAGGGTTTAAGTAAAGAGGAAGACCCTGAATTGTGGGCAGCCCCATCCTATGGGCTGCTATTACAGACATAATGAAGTGGAGAAGCAAGCTCATGTCTCTCTGCTCTGACTATGAATACAACGTGACTGGCTGCTTCACCCTCCTGCCAACGTGCTTTGCCCACGACGATGGACTGTGCCTTCAAACTGTGAGCCAAAAAGACTTTCCCTTCAAGTTGCTTTTTGTCTGCCAACTTGTCATAGCGATTAGAAAAGCAACGGATATAGAATCCTATGTAGACCAGTCAGATCTTGAACTCACTTTATAGTTAACAATGACCTTGAATTCCTGATCCCCCTGTTTCTATAATTTTTACTTGAATTCATCCAAAAGTCCCAATTCAGTCACACAGAAGCAATTAGTAAGTCCAAAAAGGTTATGGAAGATATCTCATGTTCATATATCCCATGTCAACATAGATCCTATGTCACCATACATGTCAGCTCATATCATCCCCAGGCTCCGAGAAGTAAGTCAGGGGACTCAGCAGCCTCAGGCCACTGTGCTTCACAGGATACCTGAGAGGACCACACCTCAGCAGTTTTGTAAAAGCCAAACAAAAGTTAAAGGCTCCAGGTCAAGGTCCATGAGGTGAAAGTTTACTTCAGACACACACCATCACGTCCTCTTAACCCTGTTATTAGGTTCTCCACTGTGCCTTCCCACTCCCACGTATGCTAAACTTCCAGGCGCTCAGAAGGTGGCCTTTATGAAAAGGAGATCCTTCGAGACATAATTAGTTAAGAGGAAGTCATTTTATGTGTTAGGAGGGTCCAGTCTACTGTGGGCAGCACCATTCCCTGCCAGATGGTCCTGGGCTATACAAGAAAGCTAACTATGAGCCTGGGAGAAAGCCTGGGAGATAACCAGCAATAAGCATACCTCCAAGGTTATGGCTTTTTCTTTTTGTGGAAGGAAAACACGGGCCAAGTTTAGTGAAAACTTGGGTAGGCTAGCTGCCAGGAGAAGGAGGATGGAGAGGGGGAGGAAAGCTGCCATTTGCAAGGAAGAGCAACAAGTACTCCTGTGGCAAAATAAGAGAGGGCTTCAGGAAAAAAAAGAGTAAAAAAGTTCAGAATACCATAGAAAACATGCTTAGCTCTTGGTCAGTAACCAAAAAAGGTATAAAGAGAAGTTAAAAAAAAAAGTAATGTGTAATACTCTTAGTCCTAACTCAGCAAAGTGGGCAAACTGCACAGTAGAGGCTCCACAGAGCTGTCTGATGGCAGAGGTTCCACTTCACGGCTTAGCCATGCTTTCTGCATCAAGTTCCAGCTATGACTTCCTTCAGTGATGGAAATGTAACCTGTAAGCTGAAACAACCCTTTTCTCCCCTATGTGGTAATTTTTATGTGACTGAAAATTTCATGTGTATGGGTGTTCTAACTGCATGTTCACCTGTGAGCCATGTACATGCAATGCCTATGGAAGCCAGAAGGGGGCACTGGGCCCTGTGGAATGGGCGTTACAGACAGCTGTTATCTGCCACACAGGTGCTGGGAACTGAATCTGGTGGGTCCTCAGGAAAAACAGCAAGCGTTCTAAATCCACAAGCCCTGTCTCCAGTCCCAGTGTTTTGGGTCATGATGCTTGTCACAGCAACAAAGGGGAAACAGAAGACCTTACTATTCAATGACCGGTACCTTTGTAGAAAGGAGGTTGTGGACATGGACGCATGCACACGGGAGGAATTCTATGCCAAGGGCAGGGCAGGGCCTCCAAGACAAGCAACACTATGGATTAACTGCCAACCAGTCTGCTGTAGCTAAGACTGAGTCTTAGACCAGGTCTTCCCCTCAGGTTTCAAGGAAACCAACCCTGATCGTGGGCTTCTAGAGCTAGACATACTGAAGTGCAGTGTCTATAGCTGTGTTGGTACCTGTTACATCAGCTGAGCAGTATGCTATACTTCCTGGTCCCAGTTTCCGCTTGGTCGGAGACCATCTACTGACCTTTTTTACCTGGCCATCTCAACTGAATTCCCCTTTAGGGCCTAAGAAGTAAATGACTGTCGTTGGAGGGTATAGTTCAATAAACAACAAACCCTGGACTTTTCATAAGTATTTGGTAACATGGGCTGAAGGAAACAAACAAACAAACAAACAAACAAACAAAACTGGTTCACTGATCTTCCCTCAGGCCAGACAGATGCTGCCTGCAAGTAGGCTGTCTCCTCCAGTGGGCCAGTGTAGATCATCCACACATTTGCAGGCATAGTCAGTGGCGGAGTAGAGAGGCCTCTCTCGGTTTCAACACACCAGCCGAAAGAAGTGATTTAAGGAATCAGGGTGCAGGAGTAGGATGTCAGCCGAGGAGACGGCTCAGGGGTTAAGAGCACTTGCTACTTTTGCAGAGGACGAGTTCTCAGCACCCACATGGTTCACAACCATCTATAACTCCAGTTCTGAGGGAATCTGTAGGCACTGGGTATACACATACGTATATGCAGGCAAAATGCTCACGCGCACAAAATAAAATAAATCCTCAAATAAATGAAGGGGAGCTCCTAGGTAGCTTAGTTGTAGAGTGCTTGCCCAATATACACACAGCCCTGGGCTTGATCCCCAACATTAAATAAATGAGGGATGGAGATGGACAGGCTGTATTTAAAGCAATCCTTGGCTACACAGTGAGTTTGAGGCCAGCTTAGGTTATAAGAGACCCTGTCTTTAAAAAAAAAAAGACAATCCTATTAGACCTATGGGAAAATCTATCAACAGCCAACAGAGAGTGGGGAGAGGGCAGCACAGAGCTAAGGCTCTGGAGTTAAGAGTCTTGGAGTGGGGGACAGCCCATCAGCAGCCCTTCAGCAGAGAATGTCCTTCTTTAGAGTTGAAATCCACTGAGTCCAGCGCCTGATCTCCAAGGGACTGGCTAGATTTTCCCAAAGTTTCTTGGAGACTTCCTGCCCGTCTCTGGAGTTACTCATGCATAGAGGAATCTCCCGTCCATGAGACTTTTGGCTGAAGAGGCTAGACTCATCCCAGACCTAAAAGCATTCTTCAGACCACAGCAGACAGAGGAGGAAGACTGAGGGCTGGCAGGAGATACCAAGGGACTATGTGCACTGCCTGGTGCCTTCCTCTGCTGTGGCCAGCACATACAGAAGAGGGGATGGAGGTCAGAAAGGACAAGGGCAAGTCCACCATGGTCCTGAAGCAGGAAGGAAGGGCTTTTGCCTCCATTTTGTCATCCTTTAGTTGGGAACAGGAAGTGGCGATCTGGGCCTGCTCTTATTCTCCAGGGACCCCTCGTGACCTCATGCCAGCTTTCAGGATCCCAGCGTGGAGAGGGGTGAGAAGGTTAATCTTATATTAAATGTAAGAGGAGACAAACAGAGATTGACAGAAGGTTCTAGATTGGGGGCACAGCATGTTCCAGGTCCCAGGATGCAACATGTGTTCACTGCCCAACAGGCCACGCTCTGCAAACAACGAAGACTGACACAGTCCCCAGAGCAGTTCTGAGAGAGATGGTGCCCAGCGAGTCTAGGGGAGGTCATAGGCCTTTACTGTGCGTGGGATGCACACATCTGACACCTGAGCCAAGCACAGAGTCTGTTTCCAAAGATGACGGTTAAGAAACATGGAACTGGAAGCAAAAAAAAAAGAAGAGGACCATTTCACTCTGAGGTGGAGTTACTCAACCCCACTCAACTGTGCTGAAGCACAGGCCAAGCTATACGGCTTATACATATTTTATCACAATTAAGAATTTACAAGAAAAGGATGATTAAAAACTCAACTAAGTAACGGGAAGACGTGCCAAAGAATAATGACAACGAATGACATTTACTACATTTACTGGGTGCCTCCTGACAGATGCTTTTCCTGGGGGCAATTCTCAGAGTAGTCCATTTCTCCGTTGCGTGGTTCCAGGCAGGTACTGCTATTTTCCTTCTCTGACACACGGAGGAACTAACTTGCCCCGAGACAGAGAGCAGGTAAACTGGGGAGTCAGAACGTCCTTGAACCCAGGTGGCCTGGCACATGTTCATGGCGCTCTCTGGCTCCTTCACGCATTACACAGTTACAATATATAACAAACGATGTCATTTCCTGGCTGGTGTCATCTTTGACACTCCATTTATCAATACTATTCCAGTAAGACTAGAGAGTCGAGTGTTTTTTTCATAGTAAAGGCCGTCGCCAGGGGCAGCCAAAAGCTTTCTCTCTGTGGTGCCTCTCCGCAGCAACTATGAGGAAGGCCTGGCTCCCGAGGGAGAGCTGCACGGGGTCACTGGCTTCCATGTCCAGACCCCAGCATCTGATTCAGACCCTATCCATCACACTGGCCAGGAGGTTTTCCTCATGCTGAGTCTACTCATCCTGGGAAAATCAGCCGATCAGGTTTATTCCTTCCAATTTTGAATAAGTTTTTAAAAATCACGAACCAGGGTTAGGATGTAGCTCGGTTGTTAAGAGTGCATGCCCACCAGGCAAGAGGCCCTGGGCTCTGTCCTTGGGTACCACATAAAACCCAGCACAGTAATGTCCTATTATCCTAGCTCTGGAGAGGGGGAGGCAGGAAAACCTTGCCTACTTGACTACATAGTGACTTAGAGGCCAGCCTGGGCTACAGAGATGTTGAGTCAGAAAAATAAAATAGATCATGAACTAAAACACCTCTGCAAAATTCTCTTTGACATTTTGTTGTTTACGTTTATTGTACAAAGGGTTACCAGATCCACTGTGCCTTCGTAGGGTCCTAGAAATTGCCTTAATAGCATAATCTCTACGAAACTGTCTCGTTTTCCAACCACTTCCTCTATTTTCAGGCTGCAAGAACACTGAAAACTTACAAAAAACATGAGAAGAACACTCTGGTCGGTTGTGAACCTCACCTAGATTTAAGTTTTAGCTTTGTGTGTTGGGAGATAGGACTCTGCAAGTAAAAAGCGCTTGCCATGAAAGTATGAGGACCAGGGCTCAGACACGCAGCACTCACAGAACTGCTGGGTGGTTGTGGTAGCCCACCTGCAATCCCGGCAAAGAGGAAGCAGAGACAGGGGATCCTAAAGCAAGCTAGCAGGAGTGGTGAGTTTTGGGTTCAAGTGAGAAACCGTGCCTCAATATCTAAGCTAGAATGATTGAAGAAGGCACAGAAACACACATGCACGCACGCACACAAACAAATCTCCATTTACCGCTTGGTCTGGAAGAGTGTTACTTAATTGCTTAGTCTCTCTTTCCTCATCTATAAATTTAGGATAATATAACTTGTTTTTAGGATGTTTGTGAAGATTGGAAAATTGGAACATTTCAGAGCTTAGCAGGCAAGACTCAATAAAAAAATGTCACACGCCTATCTTTAGTTATTTCACCAAGCTGTGTATAATTCCAAGGCAGTCCTTATGAACCGAGAACATACAAATGAAAACTCAGTGGGCCAAATCAGAATGCACGTCACCTTCCTGTACCCCAAAAAGAGGAGACTGCCGTCTACATCCTGGGCTGTTCTGTGTGTAGCTGCAGGAAAAACGGGGCTGTTTTGATGTGTGGAACTCAGCATGACGGGAGAATTCCACATGCACCTCGTGACCAAAAGGTGCCAGGAGAGCAGCCCTGTCCTCTCGACACTTCACCAACCACCACAGAAACACTCAGCAAGGTGTGTGTACATGGGGTGGCATGGACGGGGTGGGGGATGGGGGAGAGGGAGAGGGAGGGGAGAGAATGTGTCAAAAGGTGTGATTAGAAATGACTAACTATCTCAGAAAAGAGTGAAACTCAAGAATTTAAATGATAAGAGGGGGCAGGTATATGGAAAGCACATCAGAGAAACACAGATCTTTCTTCTCCTTACAGACTGTCTGAACTGTCCTACAGGGATCACTCTGCAGAGACAACCCCACTTGGATTTCAGCCAGACTGGCAGCTTACTTAAGGAGCTTTTAGGGGACCAGTGTCAACTGCATGTGTATCTTGGGGACAGGGTTTTCTTTGGAAAGAGTGATAATTTGTTACTTTTAGCTCCATGGGATGTTAAAGCAGCTGATTTTGGAAACCAGAGACTTAAGCTGCCACCACAATCACATATAACAAGATAGGTTTCCTTTATGATCATTTGCTGGTCCAAATTTTCTGAAGACACTTTTTGCCTTCTGGTTCTTGTGCAAGTACCTGCCTCATGGATTTCATTGTCTCCCTTCTTCTATACAGCCACCAACCTACTATCGAATTCCTGTGCCACAGATATACTGAGTCGTACAAAGGAGCAAAGGAACCTGGTGAAACCCCACTTTTCACCTCAAGTGAATGAGCCTACTGTCTGTCTGACACTGGGAAGGGCCATGCTCCCAGGAATTCTGGATAAGGGGACACAACTGAACTAGGAGGATTTTCAATTGTTACTGGGCGGCACCAAGCTGGACTCTGTCCTGGCTTGCTGTGTCTTAATTGCCTAAGACCCCAAGGGTGAAGGCTGTGTTTTGTTCATCTTTTTATTGCTCAGCTCTGTAAGGATTTTAAAGCTGTAAAAGACTCTTGGCACCATCTAATTTATCCTTTCTTCTCACCACACGGGGAACAGAGAGCTGGAGAAATGAGAAACTTGACCCTCATGATTTGTTCTGTCAGAACTGGAGACTAGAGCCTGATTTCCAGACTTCCAGGCCCTGTTTTTCAAATGCGCGCACACACACTCACACACACTCGCATGCACGCACACTGCCCCATCCAGGTTGTCTGGAGTGGTTCTGGTTTATGTCTGTTGTCCTGGCTTAATGGAGTGCTGTGTCTCTACCCCAAGTATCTCAATAATGAAAGAGACACTGTAAGTCAACTTAGCAATAGTTCATCCTCTTCTTCCATAACAGAGAGTGGAAATTGTGTTCTAGATGACTATTCTGCTCAAGGCCTGGAAGAATTTCAGAAGAGTATGCTGTGGAGGTAAGTTTGCATTGGTGTGCTCACTGTCCTGTGCAGGGCAGGAGGCGAAGGCCTGAGCCAACTCCAGTCTCCTCACAGTCTGCCCTACAGTTGCTAGAGTGGAAGGTGAGACTTCAATGTAACAGACCCACAGGGGACACTTGTGGGAAGCCATTGACAAGCCATTAAATAAGACACATTTGTTCTGTGATATGAATTCCCATTGTGAAATGATCAGGGTCTGAACTGGCTAAGCTGGTGGCTGGGATGAAGTGGAGGAGGGGTGGGAGTAAATGCAGCCTTCTGCTTGTGTCTCTGCACAACCACTGTCTCAGGATGCTGAGCCACAGAGAGAGCTCCCGCTGAAGCACACACTGCAGTGTCTCTTCTCGTTCTGGCCTGCCATTTATACAAGGGCTAAGCATCTCTAACCCAAGATCTGAGCTCTAAGTGCTCTATGATCGGAAACCTCAAATCCCCATACGATGCCTAATGTGTCAAATCCCATACTTGACCTTGGGTGGCAGGTTACATTCAAAACATAAGCATATTGGTAATTTCTAGAAAATTAAAACTTTAAAAATCCTATAAAATCATCTCCAGATCATGTATATAAGGTATATATAAAACACATGAATCTGATGGTTAGTTTTGGTTTCCATTCTGACATATCATATGTGTGTGTTTGTGTGCAGTATGTAAATATTAAAACACCTGAAATGCAAACCACTTCTGGTCCCAAGAATTTTGATAAGAAACACTCAGCTTTAACTCTAAAATACACACTCAAGCCATGTCAGGAACAACGTAAATAGTCTTGGGTCAATATAGTTTTGTGTATCCTTAACTGTGTATAAAGTTTGATATGCATAGTTTCACCTAGTAGACATTTTACGTTTGGACTAGATCCATATTTTCGCATATATCTCTATATGCTCACCTGCCCTTAACTGAACCATTGTTTTCACAGACAGCACTGGTTTGATTCTTGAGACACTGCATGCTGAACTTAAATTTTTTTTCTTTTTCTTCTTTTTTGTTTTTGAGGAGTGAAAGAGGCTGAAGGTGAGAAGGTGAGCTGCCACTCAGAAAGTATGAGACAGGAGGCAGCTTCTTCCTGTCACCTCTGTGTCTTACATGGCTCTTTCTGGTGACACCACCTGGTAGAGATGGTGCTGCCTGTTCATCTGACCCGGGCACGATATCCCAACAGGCGCACGGGAGGGAAGAGGCTCTCAGATCTTGCTTCTTGATCCCTAGCATCAAGGATGGTCTCAGTGGATACACTTGGTATTTTTAAGAGCTGGCTCTGAAGCGTATTTACCTGATCTGCAGGGCGATGAAGCCCTTGACTTTAGTCTCATTAGCTCTGTTCTCTTAGTGGTTGAGCTCACCACTGACATCACAGCGCACGCGTGCACAGCTCTTTAGAGTGCACAGTGGGACACACCTCCACTTCCTGGGTTTGAGGGAAGCTCTCAGAGGCAGACACCTTTCTTTTTGAAGGATTAACCCCTGAACAGAAGAGCATACACATACCTACTTCTATATCAAGTCAGACCCGGAGGAAGGAGTCACCTGCCTTCAACCACATTTAGAAAGAAAATAGGAATAGAAATTCCAAATGAAAAACCTTTTTTTTTTTTTTTTTAATAGTAAGAGGAAGGAGGAAGGGGAATCCATTCGATAGCCTGCGTGTTTGTAGAGTCAGGCTGATAACCCAATGCCTGCCTTACTGTCAAGCTTCGGTGAGCACACTTCTTCTCTGGAGTGGCTCTTGGCTATTATGCAGGCCGGAAATGAGCGAGGCCAGAACAGAGGAACATCAAACCCAAATTGATGGGAGGGGGCAGATGCTAAATTTAACTGGGGTTACTGGAGGAGAGGAGAGGATGAGAGTCAGGGAGCCTGCCAAAAACACTGGCATTATTCTCTATCTCATATGCTGGAGAGGACTGCCTGAGAGACAAGGGGGACTTGGGGTCACCTGCAGTCAGGCTTTCCTTTCAAAAAGTGCTAATTGAGAGAGCACCAAACCCAAGCTCTTCAACTGTCTGACCGCAAAAGAAAAGCCCTATGTTTGGGAATGATTCACAAATCAACAAAACTTCTCAAGGAACAGGGCCTGGAGATTGGCTTTAAGGAAAGTAAGTTTAGAAAAGTCCTACACTGCAGTGTTTGCACATCTGCATGCCGGCTGCCTGCTGGGCTGGGAGGAGGAGGGCTTGCTGGCCCCGGGAGATGTGACTATCCAAACACTACTACACAGCCAGCTGTTCAGTGGCACTGTGCACAAAGTCACAGTTTATAGCCCTCCACTGAACCAACACCTGCTTCTGTACTTGACCAGAACTTCATGGCCTTGAGCTCTCTACGGATGTCTTTCTGGCTCCTGTGAGTCCTAAGAAAGACAGGAACTATGACAGGAAGCTTGATATGGAGCTCACGCCAGCAAATGGCCTTTGGTAAATGATGGAGAAAGTTCCTATCCAACACCCAGTCCCCCCAGATTTAGTTTTCTCCTTCTGCCAGCTCTTATGGACATCTTGCTCAAATGTCGTCAATGACTAACTCCCTGTTACCTTTCCTCATAGTCAGAATCTCAAATTCTTCATACTCCAATTCCAGGCTATCAACCTGGATCAGTTCTATAGTGGGAAGCTCATCACTGCTGAAGCAGGGGGAGAGATGGCTCACACAGCTTTATTTATTTGATTCTATATGGATTATATATATTTGAAAACTTTTATAATAAACAGACTCGCCAATTAAACCATCTTCCACTCTCTATTCTAAGGTCTTACCCTGCCGGACTGGAATGCTTTTGCTGTTTATAACAACCTTCGAGGATTCTTCCAGAGTCTCCTCCTTTTATGAAGCTTCCTGTACCTGCTTCCTGTACCTGGGTGTCATCTCCCCTCCCAAATGTCCCTGTGTGTGTGCATTGTAATCAGTGTTTACTCTGAGTTTCAGAGAGCGGAGAGTATTAGGCCTTACTCCTCCAGGCAACTCCTCCAGTGCAGGCACACTGTAGGCACCCAGGCCACGTTTCCAAGAATGAATTTACAGCCGTAAAAACAGCTTATCAAGTGAACTATTCAGCCCCTTGCTTTGTCTAAACCTCAGGCAAGCAGAGAGAAGTCTCTTCCAGTACCTTCGTCATGGTTCTGATGAAGGAGGACCTCTGGCTTGGTGTGGATGGAGTTCCCAGGGTGGAAGAATGGTGAAAAGAGAATTCGAGGTTTCCTCTGCTTCAGGATATGCTGAAGGAGTTCATAGAGCACATCGCCTGGCGGGAAAAAGGAACAAGACGTGAAGAGATGGGATGCTTTGGTTAACAGCTACAGGAGGAGCTACAGAGCTGTGACAGCTGCAGAGGTAAGGGAACAATGTTAGCGGAACAGACTGTTGGCCCTTGACAGGGACAGGACACAGTGCCTACTCAGATGACTCTACATGTCAGGGCTGTTTGGTTTTTATAAGTTCTTATTTTAAGATTTAGTTTAGGTTTGATCCATGTGTGCATGTACCATGTGCATATATAGGTGTTTGCTGAGGTCAGAAGATGGTGACGTCAAGTCTTGATGGTGGAAGGTGCATGTAGAGTTTACTAAGTGGGTCGATGTTGGGACAAATGTACACATATCTAAATTAATAACAATTATAATAATAAAGACAAGGAAAATTTGAGGTGGGGGGCTATGGATATGGCATTTATTACAGTGATGATCTCATGGATATATAGTTATCCTCAAACTGATCAAAATATATACTTTATACAGCTTTTGTAAGTTCATCAGATACCAACCAAGTTGTTTCTATATGCTAAAAATAAGAGCAGTCCACTGTGCTGCAAACCTCAGTCCTCAGGAGGTGGAGGCAGGAGTATCAGGAGTTCAAGATCATTCTGAGGAGAGCCTAGGCTATCTGAGACCCTGTCCCCAACAACAACAAGAACAACAAGAACAACAAGAACAACAACAACAACAACAACGATGAAAAGTAAAAGTAAAAAAAGTAATATAAAAAAAGTTTTGCGATTGGAAAGACGGTTCAGTGGTTAAGAGCACTGGTTGCTCTTACAGAGGTTCTGGGTTCAGTTCCCAGCACCCACATGGTGGGTCACAACCATCTGTAACTCTAGTTCCAGAGTATCTGATGCCTTTGTGGATACTGGGCAGGCACACATTCGGTACAAACACATACCTGCAGGCAAAATACTTAACACACTTACAATAAAATGGTGTGTGTATGTGTGTGTGTGTGTGTGTGTGTGTGTGTGTGTGTGTGCACAGTGTGCTTGTGTGGGTCAGAGGACAACTTATTCTGTGGAGCCAGTTCTCTCTATCTACTTTATGTTGTCAGGCTTGTGTGACACTTCTATCCAAGAAACCATCTTCCTTGTCCCCTCCCCTTTAAACAATATAAATTGTTTTATATTGTTAATGAATACACGCAGCCTAAATAAAATATCTAAACAACAGATGGGTTAACACTACACATCTTCCAGAGGGGGATTCACAGATCAGCTTGATACAAGCAGTGGGTCAACGACCACAAGAGGGGTTGAAGACAGCCCCACCTTTCTGACTTTCTATGCGTGGTGATACTGTAGTTTGAAGATAGAGGGGCCATCGGGGATGATCCAGAGCCAGGCAAAACTTAAACTGCCATGATGTCTTCTTATTTTTATGAGAATAACCTTTTAACATCTCTCCCCTCAGCCCTCTCTTGCTCTGCTTGTACTCCAGAATTATTCAAGGGAAATGACATCTTAAATGTACAAAATGGCTCACCAATTCTTGATGAAAATTTTTTAAAAGTATACATTTTATTCATTCATTACATCAGCTGAGAATTGCTATGTTGTACAAATACATTATTGTACAAAAGAAATCACAAAATGTTACAAAATAAAAAAATACAAACTGCATTACTTAATAAATACACTAAAAGTAGTTAAAGTGGCCACATAGATTTTTTTTTTTTTTTTTTGGTTGAAAACACTGTTTGACCCAGCAAACCATACAAGCTGTTTACATTTTTACATAATACAAAGTGAATTCAATTTTGCCTTTTAGAAGAACTTTAAAACGACAGAATATTAAGACAATAGCCTCCTGCTAAAAACAATGGTTGAAACCAAGAAGCTGTATAACGTAGGAGGCTGAACTCACAAAATTTCATAAATGCCTTGATGAAATTTTTAACCTCACATAAGCTAGATACTGTGGTAGGAGGCTGAGGATGGGAAATTTGAAGCTAGCCTGGGCTACACAGCAAGATCCTATCTCAAACAAGAATAAACTTTACTAGGGGGAGGATATTTACACAAAGCCGGGGTTGGGAGTTGGGGGGCAGTAGTGTAGGCCAAATCTCTTAACTAGTGACCACTCTCTGTAAGGAACTGGTACAGTCTGGGGTCCCCCCTTCTTTAAATATACATCTAGCCATCACTCCTAAATTATCTCGAGATGTTGTCTATTGGACAATGGTGGGTGCTGTAGACTTGGTATGTTAAGTGTCTTCCCAAGTATGTCACTATCTCACCCCTTTCTGGCTTTGATACAAGTTCACAATGCAGGGGGCGCTTCTAAGGATGGGTGATTAATTTTGGAATAACACTACAGGGCTCTCACTGTCCTCCCCACACTCTTCCTCACACAGAAAAATGCAGTCAACAACTGTACCAAACAATGAACCTTTGTCTCTGGTACTAGCCATTTTTAAAGACACTTTAATTAACAACTTAATTTAACTGTGTATTTTGGGCTATAGCTATTGCTATTTTTTTCTTCCAAATCGGGCATAAACTGCAGAAACACTTCACAGGAGGTTCCTCCCTGCAAACCCATCTACTACAACCTGGGCTTCCAATCACCTACCCTGTGACCCCTAAGGAACTTTCCTAGCTAGCTGCTGCTCCATCTAACCCCCTAGTTTTGAATTTTGGTTGCTGGTGGTGCAGCTAGCTGTTGCTACTTATGATGAGGGTCAAAGGAAGACTAGGACACCAGTCTCTAGGGGGTTCCTTAAGGCTGGACAAGAGGTCACAGTGGAGCTCTGACCACACTTTTTAGAAATGCTGTGGGAAAGTAGAGCTTGTACCGGAGTGCCAGGATCCAGCGCTGGGCAGGGTTTTAGTGCTCCAAACCACAAGCCATCTATCGCTATGGCTCCAATGAGAAGGGAATGCGGAACCCAAAATACAGTCCCTATTTTAATGATTCACATTTTAATCTCATACAAAAATAAGTCCCTAATCAACACTTTTTTCTTCCCGTTTAGTGTAATGTCTTCCTAACCCTTCCTAATTTACATGGCCATGCTGGGTTTGAGCTCATAGATCTGATCAATGTTTTATTTTGGCATTATGCAGAATAGAAAATGCAAACATTAAAGAAATGTGTTCTTGATGATTACTATTAAAAAAAAGTCTGCAATTAGTGTACCCATTTTGGAAGGGGAGGCCAGGAAATATAAATTTAGTGACTGTGAGGAGTGTTCAGCACTATTCCCTCAGTGAGGGGCACAGACTGCAGACACTACCAGCCTGGGGACCAGGTCACCTTGAGCAAGCTCCTGGCTTTCTTTACAAAATGCAGACTGTACACCTGCCTCTCTTGCTCATCATTAAAGTCCAACGAGGGTACTGTGGATAACCACCTGGAAAATAGGTGGTGTCCCCATACCCCCTCAGGCCGGAGAGGGGACCTAAAACAAGGGCTAGGAGGAAGAAGCCACTTTCTTTTCTGAGTTACTGCGACTGCATGCGTACGTGTGTGAGCATATGCCTGTCACAGCGCAGGCATGGAGGCCAGTGGGTAGGTAATCTTGTAGCGTAGGTTCTGTCCTTGCACTTTCTCCTGGGTTCTAGGGCTTAAACTCAGGTCGTCAGGCTTGCATGGTCCATGAGTTTATTTACCCGCAGAGTCATCTTGCTGGCCCCTGGAGTTTTTATTTCTCTGTAGTGGAATGGCTAGCTGATGCTCTGGGTCATGCTCTGGGGTACGGCACATACCTCCTTAAACATGTCCTTCAATTTTTTTTAGACCTGGGTTTCCTCATCTAGACTCTAGTCACTGTGCAGGACACTGAGGATCCTTTGAGGTGATCGGCATAATGAGACCAGCACAGGCTGATCGGTAAGAGTTCCTCTGCACTGGCTTCAGCGGGTACCAGTCCTGTTCCGAAACCATTCTGATTACTAGGATCATCTGAATGGCCTAGGACACTCAGGTCTTGGGTGGAGAACTGAGGAGGAAGGTCTTCATTCCCACTTGAGAAAGGGGAAGGTGATCCGCAGCCATTCTGCCTGGGCCTCTCATCCTTCCACACTGAGCTAAACCCAGTATTGCTGGCATGTGCTCTACCTTCATGATGGTTGAGCTAGCAGGGAAAGGGGCTGGCTGTACAGAGGGACCTTCCCAAAGAAGAAAGAAGAAGGGCGCACATCAGCAGTCTCTGCCAGCTGTTGACCTGAACCCTACTCCATAAGCAGCAGTTAGACTGCCATGCAAAGGCCTTTCATGGGGATGGCTAAAAGCTGTGCCTTCGCTCTGTCAGGCAAACTTGACTCTGCCCTTGAGTGTGGGCATAACTGGATCAGGCCTGCCTGGGTCCGCAGCAACCACAGTCTTGCACGTGTGCAGACTGTCAATAACAAAGTACCTGTGACAGCCTGGAATATTAGGCCTTAAAGAGGATTCTAGAAATGTCTTAGATTGGCCCAAACTTCTGGCCTCTGGGAGTCCCCTTGCTCCCCTTCCCTTGCCAAGAAACAGCCTTGGCGGAGTAAGTCTGATGATGGGCAGTCAGCCCTGGCATAAGAAAACCATTTTTCTTGATGAATCTAGTTGGTAGAAAGTTGTGTTCAGTGAATTTCTTGAAATTCCTATACTCTGGTCTTAGTTTCCAGAGTGTTCAAAAACATGACTTGCCTACAGCTTCCTAAATAGGCGAGGGTGGTCCGGCACCTCCCTCCACATCCACTACTCTTTGCTCCTCTAACACCTACATGTTCTTGGATGGATTCTACTTTTTCTTTTTTTCTTCTTTCTTCCTCTCTTTCTTCCTTTTTTTTTTTTTTTTTTTTTTTTTTTTTTTAAAGAGAGCGTTTCTCTGTATAAGCACTGGCTGTCCT
>JADRCD010227732.1:18799-50162 GCA_019843815.1 Montemys delectorum
TTTTTTAAAGAGAGCGTTTCTCTGTATAAGCACTGGCTGTCCTGGAACTCACTTTGTAGACTAGGCTGTCCTTGAACTCAGAAATCCACCTGCCTCTTCTTCCCAAGTGCTGGGATTAAAGGCTTGCGACACTACTGCCTGGCTGCTTTTTAACTATTATTATTGTTGTTATTATTATTATTATTATTATTATTATTATTATTATTATTATTGTGTGTGTATGTGTGTCAATAGAAAGAGACACAAAACAAAACAAAGCACATGTAGTATTCAGAGGACAACTTGTAGAAGTCAGTTCTTTCTTTCCTCCATGTGTATCTGGGATCAAACTCAGATTGACAGACTTGGAAGGGAGCAAGCAAGCGTCTTTAACCACTGAACCATCATGCCAGTCCAGGATATCGTATTCAAAATGTAACACTGGCAACTCTCCCTTGAAGAATCTGCGCACACTTGGGTGCATCTTGCTTTTTGTGACTTTCCTTTGAAAACTCCACATCCTTGCTCTCCGGCATGTCTTACTTTCTTCCATGCATCTTTCTTAACCCTTGTGAGTAAGCCTGTATTAAAAAGCTTCAACTCTGAGTCACAGGTGTAAAGTTAACAGTAACTAAAAGATCTTTGGAACACAGAGGGTATTTGCCTACTGAAAACAAAGGTTGACCCATAGAACTGTGTGCCCAACTTCACAAATCTCGGACTCAGAAAAGGAAATAACTGGTCCTCACTGGTTCCTCTACAGCAGTAGGCAGCGGAACCCAGGTCTCTGCATTCAGGCCAGCAGCTGGTTCGTCTGTCTATGCACATGTGGTACTATGAAGCTGGGGGAGCCTCACTTGCTCTTCCCTGGAAGGAGTGCTGGAAACTGAAAATGTCTGTGCCCTCCAGCTTTATGACCTAATACTCTTATAATATCCTGGGTCCATATACACACAGTGAAACTCGAACAGCTTTAACATGTGTCTTTTGAAATGTCTTTTGAAAGCCAGGCAATCCAACCTATTTTGAGAATCTGAAAGCCTGCTCTTTTTCCTCTTTGTGTCTGTGTGGTGGTGCATGCACATGGCTGCATCAGGTATCTTCTATCACCCCTGCCCCTTACTGTCTGGGGCAGGGTCTCTCGGTGAACTGGAAGCTCGCCGTCATTTTGGCTGTGCTAGGTGGCCAGTGAATTCCCAGTACATTCCTGCCACTGTCTCTCATTGCTGGGGTTACAGGCATACACGGCCGGCAGTGCTCACCTTTGTCAGTGAGTGCTGAAGACTTGGGAATTCAGATCCCGATGCTTACGCAACCCTTGACCCACTGAGGCGGCTCTCCAGCTCCAAGTTTTTATTAGTTTGGAATTTCGTTTAAAAGCTGTGCCTGCTAAACCTCACTACACACCTCAGAAGGCTGCGGTGAAGGATGCAAATTCAAGATCTGTCCCAAAAGGAAGCAAGCTGGGGTGGGATTGGTGGGTGGGGGTGGGGATGGAGCTTGGCTGATCCAAGCTCTAGGTTTAATCCTCAGTGGGGGATAGGCTGGTTGTTTAAAACAAACAGAAGAGAAAGTGAAAAATACCAGTGAAAAACATCAGGCTAACAGTCTTGTCAGTGTTTGAAGCTCAGGAACCCAGTGATGCTACTTGAAGGGGATTAGGTGCTGAAAATGATTTATTTTACTCTTAGAGAATGGAATTTGGGCTCTAGAGCAAGACCAGCCCCATCTGAAGCCTGGTTCTCCTGCCATCAGCCTCCTGCACTAAGGCAAATTACTTCACCCCTTCTGATTGTTAGGGCTCTCAGTTTAAGGCACTCTTCGTTCAGCTCGCTTTTGTGCAAAATGAGAATAATGCCACAGAGCTGGCAAGATGAAGGAGCTGGTATCTAACCTCGCTCTCATGGAATACACACTGACTGGATGGAATCTCTTGTGGGCATGACTTCTGTTAACAGACAAGTCATACTTTCTCAGCATCAATACTTCTGCACTAAAGCCCACACACAGTTTCATTAATGTTACTTTTGTGTGTGTGGAAGTTTCCTTCTCCTTCCATTGACATAATTTCATATAGAAACCTCTAGTTCGTAGTTGGGCCTCCTAAAACCCTCCCCTCCGTGCAGTCTCATGTCAACATCTTTGGGTTTCTATCCATCAGTACACAAGCAGCTTCAGGTGTCCCTGCACTACCCCCTCATCCTTCCGACCCAGCTCTTTCCTCATCTGACAGCCAACCACCCCCAGGAGCTGTCGGTTCTGTCATCTCTACTTCTTCACTTTGCTTTCTGGTTTCTCCTCTGGAGCCTTCCCCAAACTGCTCTTGCTGAGGTCACCTCCCTGGTGTTAAATCAAAGGGCAGCCCACTCTGTTCTTAGGGAATAGGGCCACCACCTTTGCAGCCTTTGCTGCCGGGAATCTTAACCTGCCCCCTCCCTTCCAGGATACTTCCTGGCTGACAAGATTGCTACTCTGGCTCTCTTCCCACCTCCCAGCTCTTCCTTCTCCAGCCCTTTAATACCGAGTTTCCCAGCATCCCCACCAATTCCTCTTGGACAACTGCATCTGTTCCCAAGACTCTGCTTGTCTTCAGCCTGATCGGTTCCAGTCACAATGCCTTCTGACTACCAGGACCATCTTGAATGATTTACAAAATGTCTCACACAGAAATCTTTACAAACCAAAAGGGGTTCCTAGTTCAGTAAATGCTTTTATCTAATCAGGTCAGAAATTTGGGGTTAATTCTCCCATGTTCCCTCCCTTTCACCTAACATTGAATCGGCCACCAAGCCTGTGGGCTCTGTCCACTTTACTCTTGGGACTGCCCTTCTCTCTCCTGGTCCTGCCTTGGTTCTTGTCATTTCCATTGTTCCAAGGCTCTAGCCAGACTGCCAGGCCTCCATTTTGCACATCCGTTCCTTGCGGATCCTGAAGAGGATATGCAAGGCACTGAAAGACGTGATGAAGAAATAATCAACAAAGGAACAAATGGAGTTAGGTGTTGAGCTATGGAGTATCCTGCTATACTGACCACTTCTAAGGTTGTCTAGCCAAATGGCGGGTGGTTGGGCAGTTTCCAGTCTTTACTGTTATAAATAGACTCACTAAGGACATTTTCTTTGTCCACTATGGGATAATTTCCTTGGGATATTTTCTTAGGAATGGAATTACTGGTGAAAGGCTGTGATTAGTTCTGAAGCTCTCATTATATGCTGCTGGTGATCACAAGGCTGGGACTGGAGGGCCACTGTGTAAATGCCGTCTGCTCCTTGAGAGACCTCCCCTGAGCTTGCCATTTCCCTAGGTTAGTGGGTTGACGGTGGAGCCTCAGCACGGTTCACGTGTACTTTGCAGGTGATGATTCGCTACGCACACACTCTTGACAAGCGGATTATCATCTCCAGCAACATACTCCCCCAGTTCGCAAACACTTTTCGCTTCTGTTTCATTTTGACTCAGAAGTTTTGTTTTCCTTTTGACCAATTATGAAATAGAGACAATTAAATAATGTAAAAGGAGGCCTGGTGTGGGAGGCCTATGTTTTAGACTTGTCAGGAAATTCCCTTTGCTGGGTCCTTTCTGCCTGTGGATGGTTTAAGAACAGAGCCTGCCTCGGCCCAGCAGCCAATGGAAAGAGATGTAGAGACTCACAGCCAAATATTAGATGGAGCTCGGTGGTCTTATGGAAGAGTTGGGAGAAGGACTGAGGGACCTGAAGAGGACAGGGACTCCACAGGATGTCCAACAGTCAACTAACCTGGACCCTTGGGGGTGCCTAGAGACTGAACTACCAACCAAAGAGTGAGCACGGGCTGGAGTTAGGTTCACTGCACATATGCAGCAGATGAGCAGCTTGGTCTTCATGTGGGCCAAAGCTGGAGCAGAGGCTGTCTCTGAGCCTGTTACCCCCCTGACTATGGATCCTGTGTTCCTAAATGGACCGCCTTATCTGGCCTCAGAGGGAAAGAATGCACCTAGTCCAGCTGTGTGCAAGAGCGAGAGAGTGTTATTGGGGGTGGGGGAGGTGACACCTAGAGGGGGACATGACACCCAGAAAGGGGCTTCTCCTTCTCAAAAGATGAGAATGTGGAATCGGGGGGGAGGACTTGTGTGAGGGGGTACTGGGAAGAAGAGAAGGGCTGATACTGAGTTGTAAAGTGAATAAATAAATAAATTAATTTTAAAAAATGGGAGCCTGCAGCTCACCTTTGGAACTCAGTAGTGCAAACAGCACAGTCGTAGGCCTGGTGTGCAAGGTGGCTCCCAAATGCCCATTCTTGTGATGGGACAGTGTGAGTTTTGAACTTTGCTTGGCTCTAGTTCTATTCAATCTATCTTGGTAGCTAAACTGAATTACAAAGTTCTCATTTACTACGGGGAAATGTACTCCATTACAGTGAACCATCTCACCTAACTGGGCTGCATCTTCAGAAGAGGCCCCCACTTCCCAGCATACATATTTGTGCTAATAAATATGGAATCGCATTGTGGAAGGCGAAAATGAAGTCAAAAGATGCTTCGGAGTTTTAAAATAATGAAAAAAAGAACATTCTTTTACTTAAAAACAAGTAAATGAATTTTACTTCATATTTAAACTTAAAAACAGAGATCCTGAGATGGGGGTGGGGTGGGGGGCAGTTTATAGAAATATGCTAACACTGTATTTGAGACCAAATCAGAAAACACAGATAATAAGATAATTAATTTCAGCTGGATGCAGAATATAAAGTAAGGTAAGCAATAAGCTTGTGAGAAAAAGAAATACTATTAAGGGTACATGTAGTTTATTAGAGAAAGCATCGGCTGTACTGCACACTGTCACACGTCTCTCTGCATGAGTGAGGGACCAGCTGCCAGCACTACCTGCGCATGTCAGCCGAGGAGCTAACAACTTTCCTGTGAGTGACTTCCCTGAGCATCTCTCCAACACAGTTTTCACTCCTTGTTCAAAGACACAGTAAGATAAGAAAGAGCCAAGTGTGCGTGTCTTTGGTAAAGACCATGCAGTTGTCTTGACATTTCTGACAATTGCCCTGTGTGATTTGTATTCTGGGATTTTCTGACTTAATTCTACAATGCAGCCATTCAGCCTAGCAAGCCACCTTCTATTTAGATGGTTGGTGTGAGGGGCTGCATGCGGGTCATTTTCAGTTCCACTTCGAAATGAGACTTTTCTAAACTGGACAAATGTAAGAAAAGTGTATTTCTAAAGATAAGGGCACTGGCAAGTTGGAAAGCATAGAAATTATTTACAAAAATCATACTGGAACATCAAAAGATCATAATTTCCAGTATAGCTAGGAAATTACACACACACACTCACATAAACATACACATACATGCACACATACACTTGTGCACATACACACTTTTGTTTTGGAGAAAGGGTCTCAAGTTGTAATTCAGGGTACTCCTCATGATCCCCCTGCCTCAGGCTTCTGAGTGCTAGGGTTACAGGTGTACACCATGATGCCTGCTTTGCCAACGTATTCTTAACTGAATTAAAGGAACCTTGAAAGTGAGTTTCTTTTTATTGTTAAACAGGTCTAGTGAGTGCAATATGAATTAAGTTGATAATGATTTGAGTGATTTTGTTCATATAAAATAATGGACACATAAATCTATTCTACCTGAATGCTATTCGTGCAATAACTCTAAATAAGAGTGACTACAAAGTGAAACGTGCCTGTTCTCCTTTATTAATTGGTCCTTCCGAGCCCAGTAATCAAACGTGTCTCTGCATTTTAATCACCCTGGGTCCATTTAATGGGGCAACTATTTAACAGCTCAAGGGCTAGATAAAATGATTTTGTCAAGGTATCGGCAATGCCTAAACTCTTTTCTTTCTTATTTGATTATTCATTTGTTATTTCATTTGACACTAGACCCCTTAAGATTCCAGCATCTGAGCACCGGTGAGTGACTTCTAAATTAACAGTCTCTTTGATCTGAAACCTCGTCTTTCCCACACACTGGCCAATGCCAGTAGACCTTTCCTTTCTTACGATGTCTGTGTTCCCATGGGAACTTCTGTGCAGGGTCTCATGGGTTATGCTGAGTCTGGAAAAGATCAGCTTTATTTCCATGCTGAGCCTATGCGAGAACCAGACTCTCTCACCTGAATGAGGAGATCGGTAGCGGAAATCCTCTTTGGTTAGCAGCAGGAGGGCCTTGCCATTCATTTCGAACGTGTTGCTCTCAATGGGCCTTAGAGAAAACTCATTTTCTGCCCACTTGAGCCACTGTGCTACGTCATCTCTGCTCCAGTAAATCGGCTGCAAACCTGTTGGACAACACAGGGCAAAGAGAAAAGATCTTGTCAGCCACACAGTTGGAACAAAGGGGGAAAGGTCTCAGAATAATTAACAGAGTGGAGACTCTCTGTCTCAAGAGCCCTTGGGTTGAGTTCCAAGGCCCTGCCAGGTTTGTAAGTGCTTAAGTGTGGAGTGCTTAAGTGTGGTGTTGCATTAACTTTTTGCTCAGGGGTAGGAGGAGGGGAGCCCCCTTTCCATGTGTTTCAGGGATCGATAGTCTTAGAGCCCTGTTCTGAGGCTGTATTACTTTCAGGCTGGCTCAAAGGTGGCCTCAGAGGGTACCCAAGAAGGCCTGGAATCATGACAAATCTCAATGCGTTTAGCTGGCGACCTTAGACTCAGAGCTTTGACATGGGAGGGTTCCAGAGCTGACCTGGCCCCTCCCCAGAGCTGACAAATGAAGAAGCATCTTGAAACTTTTTCCAGGAAGAGTCATTTACTCAGTCCCTGGGAAGTGGCAGGCTAGCCTCTGGCAAACGCAAGGCCAGGGCAACACAGAGAGTCCTTTCCTTTCCATTTCTCTTGCAGATGGACTCAAAATGGACCACACAGACCACCAACAGGATGGCTCTGTCTGGGTCTAAGTGAGGCGGGGAGTCTGTATGATTATTTTACTTCGCTGCTATGGGCAATTCTGATACATCCTTCAAGTGATTATAACAACTGTCCTCAAAGTGTGGTCACGGGACCCAGAGAGTTCCCAAGGCCTTTGCATGTTATCTACAGCAAAAACTCTTTTACAACAATAGTAACATTAATTTTTTCCTTTATTCTTTCATGAGCACATACGGAATGTTTCAGAAGCTCCAGACCTGTGATATCACAATAGCCTGAATACAGAAACAGAGATGTGAATCCAGGCATCTTCTATTAACCTGGACATTGGAAGAGGTTTGTAGAAGCATAGAGAACACTACTGTTGTTCACACAGGCCTTTTGAAAATATACTCTAAATGATATATTAACATATGCTTGGCTAGTTTGTCAATAAGTTAGTAAATACTTTTAAAAGTCATTTACAGTATGCTCAGTATTGTTACAAGTTGTAGCACGTAGTTATGAGCCAAAGCTCTTCGGTGTGTGTGGGGGGGGGGCAGTCTCTGATAATTATTTACAACTTGAATCCTGACAGGGAGAAGCCTGTCGGGCTTTCTCCTTGGAAGTCACAGAATCGAGAGTTCCCCGAGAGTGGAACCAGTGTTTGCACACTGGGGCTTCAGTCTCTCCAGGTGAACCACTTGAACTTTGGAGGAGATGTGGTACATGTCTTTCAAATGTGCTCTTCAGCTCAATCCTGGAAGAAGCTGCTTTTTGAACTGTATGATCCCCGGGATAGGCTGCTAAGAGAGGGAACAACTGGCTCAGATCCCAGGGAGAACATGCCAGGCTCTGAACAGGATCTTCTAAAAGGCTCCTGTGCAGAAAGCGGTTTTGAAGAGCAGAAGTCAGTTTCTTTTAAGTCCATAGAAGATTCCTCACAGCCAATTAATTGGCTGGGCCTGGTAGGTAACACAGCTACCTTGACAGTAATGCAAGGTCACAAATGGGCTGTCTGGGCTACATAATGAGTTCAAGGCCAGCCTGGCAACCTAAGAGAGATGGCATCTCAAGTCAAATGAGGCCTGGCAATACTGCTCAGTGGCAGCTTGAGTGAGGCCAAAGTTCAATCCTCACTATCATGAATCCCAAACCAACCAAGCACTCCAAACCCCAAGCACTTAAGTGTGTTTTCATGGCTTTTGAATTTGATGGCAATTTTTTTTTCACACATAATCAAACAAGTAGGATGGTGGGGACTGTAGTATTCGAGCACTTTATAACCTTAAGAAGGGAACAGGACCACTAACGGATTTGAGGTTCTATGTTTAGGTCTTGACTAGCTGGAAGGCAATGCCCACTCAAAATGGCTTATGGACACAGAGAGCATCTGCCTCTTCCTCCTAGTGGAGTGTGAGTGGCGGCAGGCTATCACAGGAAAACCTTTACCTTTATTTCCCACTCTCAACGGTGTCCTCTTGGAACAAGAACAGCACACCAATTTGTGATTTAAGATGCTACTGGGTAAGTGGGAGGATAATTCTATCAGGGATGGGTGGAGGTTCCAATCGGGCTGGTCAAGGGAAAGCACCTAGTGGCCAGAGGGCTTGAGCAGAGAGATTCTAGGCAATGCAGGGAAATGGTCTGGGGCAGCTTCAACAAGCTGTCAAAGTAAATACAGAACCGAAGCCTGCCTAGGAGAGGAAATGAGAGTTAAATGCTGACGTTTCTACTGAGGACAAACTAAAACAGAGAGGTGGGTGAGAAGGGGGCGGGGGACACAAACAGTAATTTGAGGTTCTTTATGTTCGATGGAAGAAAATCCTCATGAGTAATCTTTTCCCTAAATACAAGAAGAGTCACACACTCCCAGCAACACTGCTGGGTAAGAATAACAGTTTCTCTTCTCACTTCCCATTAATCTCTCCCACAGCTCAGCCTTGAAGCAACCAAGGCCACGGCGCTGTGGAAACCCCCTTACCAGGAGCCCACAAGGAGGCTCAGGGCATGTGTACAGCTGGACGGCAGGTTACAGAGAGCAATTGGCAGCTAAACAATAGTGACCCTGACACTGCAAGCTACCTGCTGCAGGATGCTCAGTAAATAGATGAGCTTGACTGCACTGCCATTAGCATAAGGAGAAGGTGGGCAGCTCACGGAGCGAGAAAGGCTTGCTGCATTGTGGTGCTGCACGTCAAATCCCTCAGCTATTTCTTTTTTCAATTCAACAGTATCAAAAGGCTGGGACATAGCATGTGCTTTGGATTTTTTGTTTGTTTGTTTGTTTGTTTTTTTTTGTTTTTCGAGACAGGGTTTCTCTGTGTAGCCCTGGCTGTCCTGGAACTCACTCTGCAGACCAGGCTGGCCTCGAACTCAGAAATCCGCCTGCCTCTGCCTCCCAAGAGCTGGGATTAAAGGCGTGCTTTGGAATTTTAACAGAGAAAAAAAGAGCCTACTTCCTTCAAGGGCCCTAAAGCCCCTATGTTGAGGTATCCGATGGAACAGAGCCGGTACCTGGAGGTCATTCTGTGATGTGATGGAGATAATTTAATTGACTAAACAGTCTTTTATGAAGCACTTCTCTGCACTTAGTGCTGTTCAAAGCATTTCAGAGGCATCAGTTCATTTAACTGCATGCTCATATAACATTTGAGATGGAGGTGCACCGGACACATCCAAGGGATGCACCCCACGCTTGTACGCCGAGAGCAACAAGTAGAGCTGAGACTTGAATCCAAGCAATCTGATTCCAGATTCTGTTTTCTTACCCAGGCACTTTCCATCCACACTCAGAATTAAGACTGGCTTTCAAAAAGACAGAGGAAACCGACTCCTTCCCACCCAACACTGAGATCCTTGGCCCAGGCAAGTTATCAGCAGATTGAAGATAGGAAAAAAAAAACCTGCAGATCTCAGGGAGACAGATTTATGGCCAGGAAGAGGAGGGAGGGGCAGGCGGGACGATAGTTTGAACGTATCTGGGAAGAAAGCGCTGCTTTCACAGGCTGCTCAGCGACACTTGCTCTTGACTCTCTGCCCAACTCCCAGCTGTGGGCGGGTCCAAGGCTGCTGAGAAGGGAGAGATGTGTAGGATTTGTTTCTTAGTCAGTTCTGGCAATTTGACTCAACAAAGAGGGAATATATATCTTAATGAATAGGAAGGAGAGAGAGAAGGGAAGACAAAGGAGAGAGAGACCCTTATGATATCGCCCTCTGTATACCAATGTGTCACGAGAACCATTTAAGTACGACCAGCATTCATTATGGCAAGAATTTTGTATGGAGGAACTGAATTGCTATGAATGAGAAAATTACTAAGACTCCCGACTCCCTCCCTTCCTAAAGAGGTCCAGTCAAGTTCGTGGGCTCACACATAACCTTCAGTGATAGCATCCAGACTCTTAAGTCTCATGATTTCTTCAAGTCAAATCGGCCACCACATTCATCAGGGCACCCTGACCTCACACCCAACTTTCTGAGTTATGCTTAGACTAATGATGGAAGTTAACAGGAAGTCAGGAGCTGGGATTTCCTTCCTACATATGCTGCTTTAATGAGCATGGGACTCTAGGCATCCCACTTCATTTCTCCGTGGCCCAATGGTCCCGTCTGTAAAATATGGAGCTTAGAATATGTGATCAATGAGTTCCTGCATGGTTTAATATAGCCAGCACGCACTATTGGATTTGAACCTCAGATACCAAACAATACAGACAGCCAGGATGCGATTTCTTTTTTCTACAAAACCACTCCACGTTTGTGATCATGATCCTAAGACTGTAACTTCTCGAAGGCTCTTCTGAGTCATGGAAGGGAGATTAGCGTTATGTTCTAATTCTTTGCAAAGTTGTCAGCCAGCCATGGCAATGCTAAACCTAACAGCTTGCCCCTTTAAAAAAAGTCCTTTACTGCTTCTCGTGTGCTACCACCTCTCCTGACTCACAGAAGCCCTGCAGTTGGCTGGGTTCTCATTTCAGTTTAATTGAAATTGAAGGATCAGAGATTGGTAGACACTGTTTGAGCATTATTATGTTCAAGTTCCTTGTGTGTGTATGTGTGTGTGTGTGTGTGTGTGTGTGTGTGTTTGTGTGTCGCGTTTGTACTGGAACCTAGGGCCTCATATAAGCTCAGCAAGTGTTCTATTGCTGAGCCAAACCCCCAGCTCCCAACTCAAGGCCTTTCAAGATCTTTTACCACTTTGGCCCTTGTCGAAAATATCCTTTCATGTTAAACGCCTCATATTTACAGGGATTTGCTCTGGACTCCATGCACTGGAAGGCAGAGTCCAGAATGTGAGAGGCAGATGCCACAGAGATGCTCTGACTCAACCCTGGTCCCCATGACTGATTAGGAAACCAAGGCCTGGAAAAGCTAACCATACCACGGCGGGTCAACCTACACCAGGGATCCATGTGACCTCATCTCTGACTCAATGACAGCAACTTTATGACCCTTGACCCAGTCATGTCCAGTGACTAATGCCTTGATCGTTTGGCCATCCTGCCTTAGAACAAGCAGCCCAGAACTACAGTTTTCAGAACTCTGCACATCCGCATCTCCCCTACTATCTGCTTGGTCTCTATTCCGAAGACAGCACAGGAGTGTGACTCAAGTTTTTCCCTGCCTGGACAGTACAGTTCAAGTACAGTTCAATGACAACGAAGCAGACAGGAAGTGAACACTTAAACCAAGCCAAATCACCATGATGACTACGGTTCTTGCTTTAACAGGTTGAGACCATTACAGACCACAGAACTGGAAGAAGTAGTGCTTTGTGCTGTTGGCTCCCCAGTCCCACTATTGCCATACTAATTCTCAAATAGATTAATAATAACAGCAAACACAAACACTTACTGCAGGTCAGGAGATGCTGTATAATGCCATTCCCATAATTCCCTTAACCCCTTAAGACAATAACAATCAATGCAGCACAGAGAAATAATGATCAAGTTTACCCATCTTCAGCACTCTGCCTGATGGTCATTCTCCTTGATGGATGAGACGAAGAGTCAGAGGTTAACAGCACTGTTTTTTCTTTGTCTGTTTTTGGTGTTACCCTCATGTAAGCCGTAGCTGGCCAATGACAGGTTTTTCCCTAAGGTGTCCTCAACTTTGTCCATTGTTTGAATGAAGTCACATAGCCAGAAAATGGAAGAGTCAACACAGGAACCAAGTGGTCTGATCTGATACAACTGAAGCTCACAATATTAAACACGCCTGCCTCTCTACATGAGCCTATTTGGTACTTTGGTAGAAGAGAAAGGTACATTAACAATTTATTTAATAAAAGTTTCACGCTGATGATGTAGCTCTCAGCACCAATGTAGAACTTCTATTTGCTACCTGTGTGACCTTGTACAAGTTACTTAGCCTCTCTGTGTTTCTATTTCACCTGACTGGATAGAAAGTTTTCCAACTGTAAAGCACCAGAGTCATAAATGACACGTTTATCATTTTTAGCAACATGGAAAACCAATATTGGGTACAGAGTAAGGATTTCCTAAGAATCCGCCCTTGTGTGTTCTATGGTGACATTAATGGTGATACCTTTGCTTACATTTAGAGCCTGGTATTAGGAATAATCGCACTGTAAGAATGCTTGTCAATTGATAGTCTATTTCATCACTCTTGCTTGCTGCATGTCACCCAGATATGGATCTCTTTCTACTATCTTCCATATTACAAAGCTTTGACGGACATCCAGCATCCCCATGGGTCAGTGAAAGCGCCGACCAGATGAGGCCTGAGATGCAAGCAGCTGGTGACACAGGAGGCTCTTCTAACTAACTTCTTAGCTATCAACCCACCTATACACTCATCAGTAAGATGGAATGCTTTTCCAAAGCTCAGAAATATAGCTAGTATAAAACTTTCAGCACCTTGCCTGAGGATGGAGAAGGACCAGTGTCTGGCCCCATGGGGATGGCTTGCTCCTCTGGGTTCACACAGGTCTGACAGTCTGTCTTGAACATCACTCAGGGTCCCATTAGCCTCGATGTTTTGGTTTGTGTACACACTTTTCCTCCCTATCTACTCCTCACGTCAGATCAACACAGCTTTTATCTCTTCCTCTTCCCACTACCCCAAGGAATACTGCTGGGATGCTTGATCTTTCTGCAGAGTTCTCTAGCTTGACGTTAAGTCTGGGCTACATAGCACTCTGCCCTGCTCTCCCAACAAGTTTACCCATCTTCAGCACTCTGCCTGATAGTCATTCTCCTTGATGGATGAGAGGGAAGAGTCAGAGGTTAACAGCACTGTTTTTTCTTTGTCTGTTTTTGGTGTTATCCTCATGTAAGCCGTAGCTGGCCAATAACAGCTTTTTCCCTAAGGTGACCCCAACTTTGTCCATTGCTGTCTGAAGTTATCTGCAGCTCTCCTTATCTTAATATTCTAGACCTATGATGTTTCTTCTTGATTGTTTTTCTTTTCAGAAACTTGTTTTATTATCCACTGCACTGCACAGTGTTTTAAAAGTTGGAGCTCATTAGACCGATACAAGACTGTGGGGGAGAGGCTGGCACACCATGCTGGCACACAATTCGCTGATATTTTAAGAGCTTTGTGAATGTCAACTTCTGAGAATCTACCTTAGAGAAATAGCTTTGAATGTGGAAAAATTCATGCACAAAGATGTTAGTTAGTTTTTTTAATATCGAGTGTTATTTTTAATAGTAGAAAACAACATTAAAAAGAGAGCAGTCATTTACTGTTAATATCTGTGATAGAGTGGTGCCATCGATAACAGAACAAATACACATTCTCATTGAAAACTGAAATAGTGTGTATACTCAGACTCTCAAATAATGCATGGATATTTTATAATATATAAAAATATTAATAGCAACTGTCACTCTAGTAGCATTATAGGTGATATTTACTTTTTGTATTAAGTATCATTCTCTGGGATAGTGCACAGTCTTACTAAATTGCCCAGGCTGGTTTTGAACTCTAGATCTTCCTGCTACAGCCTCCTGAGCAGCTAGGATTACATGGGTGCACCACCATGCTCCACTGGAATTATTACATTTACATAAGATATAATATTCAGTAAAAGTTTAGAAGCTGGTTGAGGTAGTACAAGCCTGAAATCCCAGTACATAGGATGTGAAGACAGAAGAACAAGAAGTTCATGGCTAGCCTGAGCTGTATGTGATATTGTCTCAAAAAAAAAAAAAAAAAAAAAAAAAAAGAAAGATAAGAGGAAAAATTGAGCTCCTGAGGGACTATGCCCTATACAGCTGTATCTAGTGACTTGGGTGCTTGTTCTGTAATTGTTAAGTCAGAGTCTCATTTCTAAGAGCACTCCAACTTTCTGAGTTGTGTTGTAGCATTTTGGTTCAGGGGATCTTAGGGAGTTTTCCTCTGAAGTTTAAAAGTTTCTAATTATGTCAAGAAAATACCTCTAGTCTGTCTTATTTCCTCGATTCTAAGTTCATGTTTCCATCCTTAGCAGAAGTCCCCTTTATTTCTATTTTGCTAGCCAATTTCTGTCAGAGTTGAGTCAAAGGACAGAGCCTCTCTTTGTCTCTTCTACTTTTGGACAGATAAAACTTCCAGTTATCAGGTACATGTGCTAACAGTAAAATGTACATGCATGTAATGGTGTGTGAGTGTGTGTGTGTATGTGTGTGTGTGAATGACTTCTCAGTGATGTATACATAGCAATCAGAACATATAGGTCCACCTTCACTAATGCCCTTGTATACAATTGAAGATCCTATTGCTAAATGACCTACCTCTGTGCTGGCTACCCAATTGTGTAGCAACTTCTGAATTAAAACATTCTATCCAGGAATGAGGGAGGAGGCCCATGAGCCTTAGGAAGTAAACAACACAGTCTCAGGAAGTTCCTGAAATCAATAAGAACCTTGGCCCCATGCTATAAATAATAGACTCACTAAACTACTGGAGAAGAAAAAGACTCTCGGAGCAGCTGAACTGCCTACAAGCCATCTACCGAGCTCTAGGGCTGCAGCTTTGGTAAGTTATCAGTGAAACTGGGGTGGGCTCTTCCATGATGTAGAGTCATCCCTGCTCCTATAAATAACTTTTACTCAATGTCAAGTTTACATCATATAAAATCACCTGAAAAAGTCTTCATAAGGAATTATGTAGATCAGGTTGGTTTGTGGGTGTGTCTGTAGGGAGTTGTCTTGATTGGTGAGGTAGGAAGACCCAGTCACTTTGGGTAGCATCATTCCTTAGGCAGAGAGTCCTGACCAGAAGGAGAGAGGAGAATGCTAACCAAGGGCAAGCAAGCAAGGGTGTGTTTACACACACACACACACACACACACACACACACTATAACATATATATATATATATATATATATATATATATATATATATATATATTCATGGCCACCCTCTTCCTGTCCAGGCACCACTGTCAATTGATGCTCCTGCTGTGGCCTGGCAAGTTGGGTTCCTTTAAATTTGTAAGCATTAAGTACTAAGTGCTCCCAAGTTCTTGTCATCTCAGCAACTACTCTGTGATGTTACACTAGACACATCTATATTTACAGAAGAAACTGAAGCTTAAGAGGGGTTGATGGATTTTCTCAACGTCACAATGAACCTTTAATCAAGAGAACTGGAAGTTATGTCAGGAAAGGGTGGAGTTGGGGGAGGAGGAGGGGATGAATATAATCAAAATATATTGTATGCGTGTGTAAAATTCTCTAGAAATTAATAAAATTATATTTAACATGTTATTCTACTTCCTAACACAAATTAAAATACGACATGCAATAATCCCAGTATGTAGGGGGTGGGCTCTGTGCACTTGAGGGGTTTTGCAGGTCACAGACTTGGCAGCTGAGTGCCTGAGCTTTGGCGCGCGTCTGGAGGAGACAGCAGTGTAGTCAGCAGCTTTCTGGAGCCGAGGAAGCTAGAGCAACAGTGCTGTAAGCTATGAGATGCCCTGGTCAAACTCTGACACTAGTGTAGCACCTAAGGAGGGAAGAAAAAGATTGACAGGGCTGATGTACCCGCTGGGAGAGTATCTCCCCTGGAGATGACAACACTGTCAGGAGCAGGCAAGGGAAGGGTGGCGAGAGGAGGTCCAGGCCACGGGGTGTGTCTGCCTTAGGTGTGAAACATAAAGGCCTCTTTTAAAATTCAGTAATTAAACTAATAGGCTCCACATGTACAATTCAACCAACATATAAATCATATATAAATTATTATATATACATATATTCTATTATAAAGTTATAGTATGTATATGATATATCAGTATAATTATGTAACATATAATATATATATATGTATAATATACAATGTAGAAAACCACCCCAAATAAAAACAAAGCAAGTGCATTAATTGTACTGAACTTTCACAACTTAACTTGTCTTTAAGCCATACAGAGTAACAATCTAAGAAGACTGTCCACAGCCATAGGTGTTTGTAAGCAATCTAGTGACTTAAAGTATATGGCGGGATGTAGGTTATAGGCTAACACTATTCCATTACAAAAGGGTCTTGAGAGTCCTAGCTGGGTGTCAGCATGTGTCCTGGAATGCATGCGCCACAGATACCACGGGACAATGTGGTTTAAAAAACCCAAGCAAACACAAGAACCTCCTGATGAACTAAACATCAATGTTTCAAGCCAGTCTGCCAAAAAAGACATTATGAGGAGGTTCCATGCTAACCTCAGAGAGTGGTGACCAACCTGAGCAATTCCATTCATCTCCTGGACTTTTGGAGGTAAAGCTCTGTAGGTGAATTCAGGGTCAGCCACTATCCTTCTTTTGAAAGGCACACACAGGGACCAGTGCACATCCTTTCAATGTCTGTGGACCACTGGAGTTGAGTAGTGGACACAGGAAAATCAATTTAGTGCTTCTCAGCATCTTGTATACAAATGATTCTAACTGTTGACTTGTGACAGAATATAATAGCAAACTAGGTTTGAAAGAGAAATACACATATTACCCCAAATTTAGGGGAGGAAAACAGAATATAGAATCAGAAAGTAAGCCCACTTTTCACACAGACATCAGTGCAAGATAAAATGGTGGAGGTGCTTGGCAGCAGACCTTGGCAGGGGTGGGGGTGTCCCTTCCCTGGAATGTTAGAAGACCTTGCTAACACACTGAAGCATGGTAAGCATATTAGTAAAGATTCATCATCATCTTATCTTAGTCTATGAACACTGGGTTAGTGTGACTAGGAATGAAGAGATATGAAGAGGGAGGATTCAAAATCCAAGAGGACAGAATTTCCTGTATTTTAACTTAAGCAACTTTACCAATACTTATGCCAACAGTGAGTCCAACTGTAGGACAGAAAAGAAAAACAAGACAACTAGCTACTAGAAGTCAGTGTGCTTTTCAATCAGATTCCATGAGTGCATATAATGGGGACATGAGCACAAAGATCTGGATCTGTGAGCCCTGCATGGTAGAGATAATTGACAGGGCCTGCCTGAATGGAGTGAATGAACAGCTTTTCTTTCCCCTTTGCCCATCTAAGCCACATACAGATGATCTCTTGTCTACCCATAGCCATGATCTATAGACATTCATTTACAGAGTGCAACAAGAGTGACCTTCAACTTCGTTCTGGATGGGACAGGAGAGATCCAGTCCCTGGGATGGGAGAGAAGCTGGCCCTTGTGTGGCCCAGTTGCCCCTTCACTTCCCTCCCGGGTTGCTCTTGATCCTCAGGAATGTAGAGACAGCAAGCTGCCTCTTCTCAAGATGGAGACAGTGCGCGACATCATGGAATCCCAGAGGTCATGATGTGCAAGGAAAAGAAGGGTGTGTGTGTGTGTGTGTGTGTGTGTGTTTATGTTGGGGGGGGGGGGCTGAAGGCCAGAAGACAGAAAGGAATTTCTGACTTTCAACAAGAACTCCATGGACCTCAGACTGGACTAGGGGATCAAAGGCACCTAAAACTCTTCAAGGCTTTTCATGGGTGTGTTTTTCAAGAGAGAGAATTTCATTCCAGCCTGCCATGCCTCCCATACATTCTACTCCTCCTCCTGACTCCAGTTGACAGTGACTCTCTCCAAGTATTTTCAAAGGTTTGCCGTCCTCTGATGTGGCACTGGTGTCCTCGGAAAGGCCAGGCAGCCAGTGCTAACTCAGCATCTAAGGGCCGCAAGACAGACATCACAAGCAGGATGGGGTAATTTTAACGGCATTGCTGACGCTGATGCCTCACGGGGGGGGGGGGGGGAATCACATTTGGACCAGCAACTTCTATTTAAAGGCGTTCGTGTTACACTTTCTGGCATGTGCATACGAGACCAACTTCTCTGTCCCCGAACCCATTCCTTCTTTATTCACAGACACAGGAGAGAGAATTGTTCCTTTCCCAAGTTTTTGTTCTTCAGCGTGAGAGTTGTGAGGGCTGGTGCTGCCCTTGGCTGAAGACTTGTACACAGCGGTAGGAAAACCAGAAAGACAAGCCCCATCCTCCTTGGGCTCAGGGGCCAGAAGGGAGCCGGGAGGCTCCGCCTTATGCAGAACATCTTTCTCTCCTGGTTTGCTCATCTGGGGTTCTACATCATTTATAGCTTGTGATAAAGGCTGGAGGAGTCCTGTGGGTGAGGGAGCTGATAAGATAACACCCGACGTTAATCAACTCAAGCTTGGGTTTGTTAGGCAGTTAGAAGAGTCTCAAGGACTACTGGCAGACCCAAGAGAGTGAAGGTGGCCTCCCTAGAGGCCAGAGAGTGGAGTACACTCTGTGCAGCTAGGTGGAGGAATGGCAGGGGACCCCTGGACTCACTGCCTGCCTACTGTCACATGGAGTTTGTCATTCCTCTCTTGGAGTTCAAGCTGGCCTTGAACTCAGTATGGGTAAGGATGGCCTTGAATACCTGATCCTCCTGCCTCTACCTCCCAAGTCCTGGGATTACAGGCATGAACTGCCGTGCCTATTTTATAGATAAGAATACTGTGATTTCTGAAAAGAGACCCTTGCCTTTGGAGCCTGGAGGTAAGAACCTGTGGAAGCTGCCAAGTGAAAGGGCGAGATGTAACCTGTGGAGCAACCCACGTTCATTCACATCCGGCAAAAGCCCTTTCTTGTGGCCTCTGTTCTGGTGAGGTCCCTCACCACCCGGCTGTTTACCAAAGCACACCGTCTACTTTCACTTCTTAACAAGTATGGCTAACTTGATAGGAAACACTAGGAACTACCACCAGCCGACTTAGAAAATGAAGTGCAAATCCCACTTTTACTGTTTCTGCCACCTACTAGCATGGAGGTTATCAATGATTGGTCCGTAAAGATACCCTCTCAGTATAACCCTTGGATTCTGTGCATGCAACCTTTTATGCGAAACATGTTTGCAGATATAACGATCTTGAAATGAGGTCACAAGGGTTCTGCAGTGACCACAACTCCAGTGTCCAGTGTCAAGTCTTCTTATAAGGGAATACAGAGAAGAGGAGGTGTGGCCACATCCAGACTCAGTGTTCTGCAGGACCAGGCTTGCTTTGTTTTGTTTTGTTTTGTTTTGTTTTTTCTGACAGGATCCCTTTACCCATGTGGTGAAATCTCTTTGCCTTTATTCAATAACTGTCACTTTCTTGACTTATAATTTTTTGTTGTTTCCTTCTTGTTTTATAAAAAAATTAAGCCTTTCATTTGCATGACTCTTCAGAACCTGGTCTTCTGTATCCATCCTTGCGCATCCTTGCGCATCCTTATGTGGACTGTCTAAGTCGCCCTGGAATGCATGCTGTTATCCTGCTTCTCATTTTCCTTTGGCTTATAAAGTGTGTTTGAGTCTCACTTTTCTACTGTTCTCTTTTTTTTTTCTTTAAAACAAAGTTTATCTTTCTAGGTTTTTAGGAATTAACTTACTTTCAACTTTACCTAGCTCACCCTTCTATTCAAACATGGCAGCTAGCATTCTGAAATCACTTGGTTTTATGTTCCTGGGGAAATTCTTTCCCAAGTCTCTCCTTCTCTGGTACTGTGGAAGAAGGTGGTAGCCAGCCATAGAGTTAGCAGGCACCAGGGAATCCGGCATCTTGCCGAGCCTTGGCAGCCACTTACAGGACTGAGTAGATTTTTTGGTTAATTTGGGTTTTTCTTGTCCCAAGGTTTATCAAACCCCCTGGAGACACCTTGCTCCCTAGTTTTAAGTATTGTCCCTAGATTTTTGCCTTGCTACCAAATCGCTGTGCTTTTGTAGGCGCTTCAGAGAATTATGTTGTCATCATCCCAGGTTATTCCATAATACTTTCTATGTGAAAGGACTGTACAGCTCTGGAGTCTTTCTAGACCAATGCTAAGCTTCCCTCACCTATTGGTAAGCCTCTGCTGGATTTTTTGACAGTAAGCAGAAGAAATGTAATAGCTAATCTGAGGGGTTTCAGGCCACACCTGTGTGGCCCGAGAAACAGAGACAAGGCACACCAAGCACATGACCCCGAGGCACGAGACCCAGGGCACAGGGCTAGTAAGGACCAGTGTCAGTGAGCACAGACCCTCCCATCAGAAGGAATTTCTAAAACAATAAGGGCCTAGTACATCCTGTCACTGTCCTTCCATGCCAGAGTTGTAGACGTCGGAAAATTTCCCAAGTACCTGACTCACGCAGGCTGTGGGCTGGACACCTTGGCAGTGCTAAGTGATGGTGAGGACCTCTGTGTGTGATTCTTCCTCAGGAAGCCATGTGTGACACCCCATAGCCTCAGAGACAGGGAGTTTCAGTCACCAGCTTTGCACAGCGGCGTTGGAGGTTCCCCATCAACAGCTGCTCTTCGAAACAGTCCCACAAATCCAGTGGGGTGATTAACAGCAGGGCCTGCAGGTAACCCTACTGGCCGGTCACCCCAACCCTGCTCTCCCCCTTCACCTCTGCTTTCTCATCAGGCTTCTGTCTCTTTGGAAGACCAGAACTCACCCTGGACCCCGCCAGTCTTATCACTGAAGAACTGTGCCCTACTGAATTTTTTTTTTTTTTAAACGTCTTTTTTAAAAAAGAACATGGTCCTTGGAAACTTTGCAAGAAATGTATCGATTTGAAATACTCAAGCTGAATTATTGAGCTTTGGCAGAAGGAAATAAATCTTTCCCATTCCCCAAGCCTGCTGCCAAGTGCAGCTTCCAGGAAGAAATGTCCGTCCTTTCTGGAAATGAGGCAGAAGCCAAACATTCTATCACTGTTCCCTGACCCCACCCCTTCACTCGCAATTCACTGACAAAAGCACTTTGCGATTCATTGCTCATTTGCCCGAATAGGCATCGGAATTAGTAATGCCTGGCTGAGGCAGCTTCCTAAATAATGAGGCCTGATCGTCTTGGCAGACCCAGGGGCCTGTGGAAAGCAGGCTTGCAGCGCATCATTGCGCTAAACGCTCTTCCGGTTTTAAAATCAAAATTTCTCCTACACACCTGGGTGTACAAAGGAAAGAGAACATGCTCACTACTGCCAGAGATGGACCAAACCAGGAGCCAGGGCTGGGGTGGGGAGGTAGGGTACCAGCATTCGGGGAAGGGGACTTAGACTGTGGTGTTTGATACACAGGGCAGGATTAGCACACAGACTCCTGACATCTGCTGTTTCTTTCAGTTCAGCTGAGTGTTCATCCCACCTGGCAACAGTCCAGGGGAATTCCCACCATCACCAGCTGAACACAGTGTGGTCTAACTGCACAGCGTTCATCAACCCACTGTTCCCTTCACTGGCTCCTCAGCCCGTCCATCCAACATTTAACATGGTGCTCTGTGCCGTGGGTTATGTGTGGGGGCGGGGCGGGTTTCGAGGGGAATGATAGCCAGTCTGGCTAGGAAACTGGGAACGTGGAGAGACATTTACAAGTCTGCATCAGAAAGGGGCCAGGGTAGCCTCTGACAGGAAGGACAGGATGACAGCTTGGCAGGCACAGGCAGTTCGGGAAACCAAGCAGTATGACACGGTTGTTACACAAGGCGCGTGAGTGTGTGTTTAGAAAGTGTAGGGTGGGAGGTGACATCTCCATGTTGGCGCTACAGTGCAATGAACACTATCTATCTCAAACGTACATCTAGACAGCACTCACCGTCACCTGTGACTGCTTCTCCCAGTCTCAGAGAAGACCAAGCCCATGCTGTCAGTGGCCAAGGACCCCTTGCTTTAAGGCAACCTTCTGCTCTCTGCTACGTGCCTTTCCAGTCTGTTGGCAAATGCTGTTGGCTCTGCCTTTACTCTGCATCCAGATCCAACAGATTCCTTCACTCCTACCTCTTCCTTCCATACTAGTCTCAGCCACTCTTGGCTCTCTCACAGTCCCAAACTCGCCCTCCCACCCCCTGCCCCAGCTTTCATCAATGTTCCCCTGTAGTCTTGTTCTCAAGAGAGCTGCAGAGAGGCCCACGTGCATAGGTAAATGCTCCTCTATGTCACTCAGAGTTCATGTCCAAATGACTGCAGTCTACTGATGCCCACACCAGGCAGAGTCCTATCCCTAGGCCTTCGTGCTGGTGGCTCCTTCGGGACCGTCTCACTTCCTTTAAGCTCTTCTTAATTTTCCACCCTAAACAGCTAGTCTGTATTCTCTGGCTTCTCCCTTTCTTGTTGCATTACTTGTTCCATTAATTTCTCTTTCTAACAGTTCTACCGATTGTCTTGTTTGTTGGTTACTGCGTGCATGCATGCGTGCGTGCGTGTGTGTATGCAGGTGCACATGTACACGTGTGTGGAGTCAGTTAGATATCAGGTTTCTTCAATAGTCACTATCACTCTCCACCTTAGAGACAAGGTCTTTCCTGAGCCTGACTGGCTGGTGAACCGTAGGGACCTGCCTGTCTCTGCCTTCATTTTCTGTCACGGCTTCCCCGTCATGGGTGGTAGGGATGTAAACTCAGGTTCTCGTGTTTGTATAGATGCTGTCAGCAAGTACTTTACCTCCAGAGGCATCTCCCCAACCTTGTTGTTTAGTACTCTTCACCAGAATGGAGGCGGACGCTGTTTTCCTCCTGCTACACCTTCCAGTGCCCCAAGCAGCTCCTGGCTCACTGCAGGCACTCAACAAACATTTCTGAATGAATGAGAAAGTGTCCCGTACAAAGGAGGCAGTGGAGCATACTGCCCAGGACTGAGGTCCTGAGCCAGGTGGTCTGGGGGTTAAGTCTTGGCTCCTCGACGTGCTAGCTAGCTGCATGGTAAGGTAAGGCACACACGCTCATGTGGGCTTCAGTTTCCTCAATCATAAAATCGGCACAATAACTGACCTTCGTCAGGGAGGCATGGGCACTAAGCATGATGGGAAAAGTATAAAGCCCTCAGAGCAGAACAGAACCTGGCATGGATTGAGCACTTGAGACATAGTGGCCATTATTAACAAGAGCCTTGTCTGCTGTCCTGAGTTTAGACTTTATCCTAAGGCTACGTGGAGTCATTGACGGATGTTAAACGAGGGAGTAACATAATCAGATATTGTTTTAAAGGATTGTTCCAGCTGGGCAGGGGAGAATGAATCACACCAGGGCAAGGCTGCTAGGAGGGGAGCAGCTAAGAGGTTCGTGCAGAAACAGAGATGACAGCCTTTGTTAACATGAACTGAAACAGAAGGGACGAGGAAAGGGTGGACTCAAGGTATTACAACAGAAGAGGAGATGAAGCAGGACGAGTAACTTGGTGGGAAGGAAGCAGGTGATGACAGAATCCAGGCTTCTAGAGTTTTCCAGATAGTGGAGCTCTTCTATGCCAGGTCATGGGGGAGGGGGGAGGGATGTGAAAAGATTTGTCCTTTTTGGTTGACTGTGGAACATCCGGTAAAGAAAGCAGTTTTATCAGTGTATGTACTTTCTCCCCGAGAAAGACCTGAGTCACAGATACATTCAGTTTTGGCTGTCTCCACATACTGACTGCTGAGCCCATTATAATAGACAGGTTTTTCCCAAGAAAACATTTAGGGAGTGAGCTATCTATAAAAGGCGTATTCTGAAAGAATGAGATAGCAGGAGACAAGTTGGAGGAGAGTGGAGTTATACATCAAGGCAGAGTAAACTGCAAGCAGGGGTTAGAGGAAAGTGTCAAGTCCAGGAGGAACTGGGCATGCGTGTCCCATGTATGTAATCTCTGGTGACTGGAGTCAGCAGAGGACACAGTTACTACTGTCTGAGGAGTGAGTGGGAAATGAGGAAAGCAGAAACATGCGGCTGTGCATGATAGCAATGGGCAGCGTGGAATCCAGACAGGTTTCTTGGAACATGGAGAGAGCTAGGTGCAAATGACGAGGCTGGATACAAAGGGAGAATGAGGGTAGGCAGCAGGGGAGGCTGCTGAGGAGGAACTCAGGAGAAGGCCCTCTGGGCTCAGGTAGTGAAGTCCACTTCCACTGAGACAGAGGAGGCAGTAAGATCGGCCAAGGCCAAGGCCAAGGAGAGAGCCAGGGAGTGGCAGCTGACCACTGGCAGGCAGTAAGGCTAGCTGGAATGTGCAGAGAACCTGGTAGGAGTCTGTGTGCAAATAACTACAGGGAGTGGGGCAAACCTGTCAGGGAACCCCAAGGCTTGACAAGTACTGTCAAGGCCACTTGTGGGAATTGTCACACCAGTCTTCTCTCTGTTAGATGATTCTATACTCCTGTGGAAGTGATGTTTCAGATTCAGAGATACGAGACTGTAGTTGGCATAAAACTAACCCCATGCCAAAGATTCAAAGAGAACATGCAGTGCCATCTTGAGAAGTCTTTAGGAATCAATCCTGTTGTTGTTTTGGTTAGAAAACTTCACGGCCACTACTGAATGAAGTCAGCCTTTTAATCTTTATTCCTGTGGTGTTGAGGAGGGAACCCAGGGTCTTATGCATGACCGGCAAGAGCTCTACTACTGAGCTACACTCCTGAGCCTCTCTAAAATTTTATTTTTTTATTTTATTTTACTTTATTTTATTTTATTTTATTTTTTTGCTTAGACTTTTTATTAGCTAAACGAAGAGGCTCATACAGGTAGGGTACTTGTCGAAGCGTAATACTTTACTTCATCTCGCAGTGCTAATCCTGTGAAATTGTCCCATCTAGCTGCATACTCCCCAACATTGGCTAGCCCCGGTACCATACAGCAGCTAAAATTTTATTTTGAGACAGTTTTAATAAGTTGCCCAGGCTTATGATCCTCTTACATTAGACTCTCAAGAATATAGGATTATAGACATATCCTTGGCTGAAAGTTATGTTCCTTAAAGAGACATGCAACATTCTAACCTGATCCCTCCGGGCACCTTTCTAGCTCTTTCCCCAGCTCTTTATCATGCTTGTCTGGTCCACGAGTTCTCCTCAGCGTGCCTCTGCTCTCACACATGCTCCACCTGGCTTCTCCTGCATCTCTGCCTGCTGAAACATATCCCTTCAATGTGATATGTGTGGAAGTGAGCATGCATGCATACACTTGCCTGTGGGAGTAAGTACAGAGGGCATGGATGGGCTCTGGGGTCACAGCCACATGGCCGTGTCCAGCCTTTTTCTGTGCTCCTGGGGATGTGAACTTAGGTTTTCACACTTGTACACCTAGCATTCTTAACAACAGCTCTCCGTAGCCCTCACCTCTCACTTAAGGCCTATAGTTGAAGTCACCTTTACGAAGCCTTCTTCATGATGTCCTTCCTGCCTTGTTTGCAGAGCTCTTGGTAGACGTGCATAATTTCTATAATTATGTTAGTGATTTATCTGGCTAGGCAACCAGCGTCAAATATAACACTGTTTCTGCCCCTGCCCTGGTTGGATTTTGTCAATTGGACACATGCTAGAGTCATCTGGGAAGAGGAGCTTCAATTGAGAATGCCTAATCAGATTGCTCATAGGCAAATCTGGAGGTTATTTTCTTGATTTGTGTTTGATGTGGGAGAATCCAGCCCACCACTGGGCAGGTGGTCCTAAGCAAGCTGAGCAAGCCAGTAAGCTGTGCTCTATCAGGGCCTCTGCTCCAGTTCCTGCCTCCAGGTTTCTGTCTCCAGTTCCTACGTTGGCTTCCCGAGATGATGGACTGTAACGTGGAAGCCACATAAGCTCCTACTTCCTCAAGCTGCTTTGGGTCATGGCGTTTTATCAAAACTAGAGAAAAGTAACTAAAGCAAGACATCGATCTCAGTAAGGGCCTGGGCACTTGAAGTTGGCACGTGGCTGGACTAGTGCAGCCACTGAAAAGTGTCAAAGAACTATTCAGCAAATAACCAGGTACGGTGGCAGCATGCCTGAAATACCAGCTACTTGGGAGGAGGCTGAAGCAGGAGGATGGGAAGTCCACGACATGCAAGTGGACCGAGGTCAGAGAGCACTTGTGGGAGTTAGTTCTCTGTCTCCACCATGTAAGTCCCAGGGACTGGACTCAGGTCACCAGGCCTGGGCCAAGGGCTGAGAACTCTCCACCTGCTGAGTGGTCTCCCCAGAGTCTCTCTGAATATTAGAATGAACACACCTTATACCCGCCATGAGTTTTTCTAGAAATCTGCCTTATAAACTGGCTACGCATCAGACTATCAGGGGAAATTAGTTTACAGAGCTATCACACACAAGTCCCTACACATACCAGCGCCTTCTCCTGATGTACTCCTTAGACCCCACATACCAGCGCCTTCTCCTGGATGTACTCCTTAGACCCAAATCACAAGCATGATGGTAGCATTCACACACCTGATCTCAGCTGGCTTCACATCAGCCGGGAGAGGAAGTGGAATGGACAAGATTTTTCTTATTTCCTGGTAAGGAACAGGAAGGGAAGGAGCTAAGTGACTTCCTGTAAAGTCACCTAATTAGTAAGAAGTTGGGCCAGCTTTTAGTTCAGGGCCCGGCAAGGCATACAAGACTCCCAAGCTAGAGTTGACACCGTGGGTCTATGCCTTTCAAGAGGCTGCTCCAGAGGAGATTATCCTGTTTACAAATAGACACTGGGAACCAGTGGAGATTGCTTGGGGTGATGTGTCTCATACTTTGGTAAATATGTTTATGGCACTTATGTTTGCAATAACCCTTTGGAGGGTGAATTCTGGAGGCTGGAGAGATGGCTTAGTGGTTAGCAAGACTTGGGGAGTTTTGCAGAGGACTCATGTTTGGTTGCCAGCTTCTACACTGGGTGGCTCACAATCAACTTTAACTCCAGATCTTGGATCTGACTTCTTCTGGTCTCTGTGGTGTGCGCGCACGCGCGCGCACATGCACACACACACACACACACACACACACACACACATATACACATACACACACACACACACATACACACACACACACACACACACACACACACACAGATGTGCTTGTGCACACACAAACAAAATTAAAAATAAATCTAAAAACCAAAGTAAACTGATTCTCCTTCAGATTTGAGGTCAAATCATTTGTTAGTTTTGACCCCACTACTGAAAAGGTATATATTTTTTTTATTTAAATAAGGGTTCAATCATAGGACCAAGCAAGAATGGATAGGACATTCTGAATGGGTGCAGCCATAGAAAATCACAGTGGGTACATACTTGGATTCCTTTAAAGAGGATTTGAATACAATAAGACTCTTAACATGAAAAAACTCGATTGAATACATTTTCAATCTTCCCTTGATTCATGAGTGGGCATTTGAGGGTCTTAAAGAACTTTGGGGTCACCATTACACACATCAGCTGTCATTGTACTGGTAAAATATATAATGTGCCCGTTAATAATAGCTTTACAACTCAGAAAATCAGATAATAGTGGTTTTACTGTAAGTGGGATCATGACGGTTAAAAGAATCAATGCATTTTCCAAAAGAGTCTAAATCATTTCTGGGAAATAATTCATGCTGCGTGAGAACTGGGTGAAATCTGCAGGGAAGTTCTTGGTAGTCCTTGGGAGGAAGGCGTTACATAATAACTGCAAGTTGTTCTTCAAGATCAAGTTTGCCCTTTCTACGGGTATTTCTTTGTATTATTGTTATTAATCCTGTGCTCAAAGCCCCACCCACAACCATCCAGGCTCTCCTTAAATGGAGTAGAAGGTTTTCCCAGCTATTCCCATGCTCGAGATACAATATGCACCCTGGACAATCGTATCATAACAAGTCTTTTCAAGGCTAAGTTCAGGATTGCTGTCTGCAAACGACTTGGGCTGGCTTTCGGGTTCTTGGCTCCGAGGGAGGATGGATAGAAGAGAATGATCCAGCAAGCAATGAAGCAGGCAGGGGCAGACAATACACAGCTTGGGAGCCACCAAGGACGGAGTTTCTACACGGCTTCATTACAACATGAAACTGATTTTGTTGCCTATGAGTCCACTGTGAGCCGAAAAGAAGTTAGTTCACTTCTTTGGCATCTGGGGTCCTATAATTCTGAGTCATGGCCACATTAACTTGCTACTGAAAATGCAGGAGCTCAGCAGCATGGCCAACCCCTGGTTCATAGTGTCTGGAACTACCGGGCAGGGAAGACGGTCTGCCAGCTCCGTGCAGAGGGACCTGGGTGTGTTTCTTTTTAAAGCTGTTACTTTCTCTGTGGAATCCAATTCTTCTCAATAGGAAGGATGGAAAATTCCGATTTCCTGGTTCTTCCTATAACAATGAAGTGTACTGTCCCTGCAGGGCAGGTTCCCATGGCTGTTGGCTCTGCTGTCACAAACAGGCTGAAGTAAGGAGATACTCAAAGGCCATCTGAGTAAACTGAGGCTCAGATGAATCTCACTAACAGGACTCCCTTCCTTGGTCTGAGGCTCACGGCTGGTTACCTGGGCCTGCTGAGTACTCGGAGATGCTCTAGCATTCCACTGTCAGGGATTACCATGTTAGGAGGATAAAGATCAGAGGGGTCCCTGGGAAGCTTTAGGGCTCATTTTGGTTTCCCCTGTGTTGAAGAAGCAGATTCCAAACTGCATCCAAACACAACAGAGCCCCCAGCAAGGAAGAAATGAGCCCTCTAAATCGTCAGGCCTTTGCTGCAGCCTTCCTGCTGCTTTTCAACTCACAGGAGCCAGTCCCAGAAATGTGTACTCGGTGGAGGAAGTGTGGTTTTTGTGGTAGCTGGGAAATAACCCTGAAGGAAAGGAGGAGAGAAGACATCCACCTTTACAAAGCCACTCCTTTACCTCTGAGCACCCCTCACAAACTATCAAGAGTGAAAGTCAGAAAAGAACCCTGGTAAGGTATTATTAAGTGGGGAGGAAGAATGTAAAATGGCTTTGCCAAGTTGGCTTATGTGACTTATTTGGAGAGAAACTTAAGTTTTTTTTTTTTCTTTTATCATCTCCTAGGTGGACCTGTCCATATCCTGACTTAGGCGACATCTCAGAGCCATACTAGTGTGAGGACTTAGAGGGAAAGGACATCACCTGCTTTCAGGTGGTCATGTGAGCATCCTGCAAGCCTCTGAAGAGAATGTGGACATAGCCCAGTTTTTCTAGACAGCTGGGAAAGTATCCATAACAATGGGGGGGGGGAACCGCTAAAAATATTCTGAACAAGTGGCTCTTTATAAACAAGTATCGTATTCCATGTAAACTAGTTTGTGATGTTACATAAATTTTATGTAAGAAGAAAGCCAAACTCAAAATGAGTTAGCATGAGGAGATTTTTTTCTAGCTCCACATGTGTGATTGCAAAACGATACTTTCAGACAGGGTCAGCCTTATGCAAAATTCTGAAGGAGGCAATTGCATCTCAGCTGTCCAGTTCTCTGCCCTTTTCTCAAGGACAGCACCTGGCACCAGGGAATAAGAGGTCTGGATTAGGAAGCTCTGTTTTAAATCCCAAGTCCTGTTCCTCCCTGGCTGATGATCTCGGCAGGTCACTTTGTCTTTATTTCACTCTTTGCAAAAAACCATGGGAACTCACAAAACTGTGGTGAAAAAATCAGTCTCTGCTGCTAGGTGCTGTTCCTACCTGGCACTCTGAGATGTTCTTCCTTTCTTATTTTTCTGTCCAATGGCCCATTTCCCTCCCCAGAGCCCAAGGAGTCCCCTTGATCTACACAGCCCCATTTCTTCTCTCCATCGATGTCCATTAAAATGAACTTCCAGGAAAGGATCTAAAAATGATTAATGTTCTAATGCAATGACTACCAACTGCCTAATAAGCCACCCCCTTGGCTCTTGCTGCGGAGTGTGTGTGTGTGTGTGTGTGTGTGTGTGTGTGTGTGTAGACACTGCACGTGAGCATGTGATGTGTGCCAATGGCAGTGTGGAGGTGGAGGACAACCTCAGGTCCTGCTCCTCAGGTTCGATAGACCTTGTTTCTTGAGACAGTGTCTTCTTTCTGTCTTGGAGTTTAGAGCAAGTTACTTTGAGGTCCCAGGACCCAACTGTCGGCCTTCCCAGAGCCTAGAGATGTGCACTACCCAGCCCAGTGTTTTTTTCAGTTTGTTTGGTTGGTTTATATTTGGGGTCTGATGATAGAACTCTGGTCCTTGGTATAAGACAAGCGCTTTACTGAGTGAGTCATCTCCTAGCCCCCATCCCTTAAATAAAATGTTGAATAATGAACTTCTTATGGTAGAAATGTAGGCACCAAAGGAAGAGCTGGGAATATTCTGAAGACAGCATGTTTCTATGGAAACTTTTAAGGTGGATAGATAAGCAAATTCTTTGGCTAGTAGGGTCACTATAGAATGTTTATAAAAGGCACAGTTTCTTGGAATTATCACTGGCTGAGGCTAAGAGGTTTCTCTCTTCCCCACTGATTGCCAAACTCTCTTTTTATATAGAGTATTTCTTGGTTTTTAGTTGGATCCTAAATTCGACTGATAGTACAGACATCAGACAGTCTAAGGGAGATGAGGCTGATGTCTGTCTTTCAGAAACAATTTCCAGGAAATGGTTAGGGCTGGTAAAGGCCACAGAAGAAGAGAACCAGGAAGATCCACGTTTGCTTTGCCATAGCCATGGAAGCACCGTTTCAATTCAAACTTTCTAGAAATGGTGTTTAGAATGGCAAAGGCTGCTTGGGGAAGGGCTCATCGTTCCTGGCAGCCATGCCCCAGTGGCATGCTTGCACCGTGTAAGGTCAGTAGCCTGAGTGACCTATGGTGTCTACCCAAATCCCAAATTCTATTGTAAGTCAATGAAAGCAGCAACAAAGAAAAAAAACTAACTTCAAATCTTCTGAAAGTTGTGGGCTGTTCTTAAAGATGTGCTCAAACCACTTTTAGACAAAAAAGAAAATCTGACAAGATGCTTTCTCACTAACTGTGATAGTCTTAACATATTGTCAGATCGGATCTTCTGAGCTAGAATCTCAAGACACCACAGGTATTTTTTTTTTTTAATTGTAGTTGGTTCACTTACACTCGTGGCTCTCAAACTGTGGGTCATGATCCCTTTAAGACCATCAGAAACATCAGATATTGATGTTACGATTCATGACAGTAGCAGCAATACAGTTATGAAGTAGCAACAAAAATAATTTTATGGTTTGGAGTCAACAACAGGAGGAACTGTATTAAAGGGCTACAGCATTAGGAAGGATGAGAACCAGTGTCTTAACTTTTTCATGCTTTCCTTTCTGTTGCTTTTGTTTTAAGGGCCATGTAGCCCAGGCTGGTCTCAAACTTACTACATAAGTAGAGACTGGCTTTGAACTCCTGATCCTCCTATCTCCCATTCTTTTTTTTTTTTTTTTT
>JADRCD010227733.1:0-12732 GCA_019843815.1 Montemys delectorum
CAAGGAAGCAGCTGAGTGTGAAGGTCTCTGATGATCTCACCAGTGAACACAGAACCAAGTATGGTCCCACAGCAGCCTGACAGACGCCTCCCACAGAGCCAAGGCTGAGGCATCTGTGGAGATGGGCCTGATATCCTGTGGTCCTTATCATCTGCAAATCCAAATCACCTCTTGTAAGGGGGGTGGGGGGGATGACTCAGCCATTAGAGTGAGTTCCGGGCAAACACAAAAACCTGATTTAGATTCCCTAGAACCCATGCATGAGGCCAGACATGGTGGCATGTCCATGTAATCCCAGAGCTGGAGGGGCAGACAGGCAGGTCCCTGGGGTTAGCTACTTGGTGAGTTGCAGGAATCTGAAAGACCCTGTCTCAAAGAAAGGAAGAAAAGAAATGAGTGATGTTTGAGATTAATCTCTGGCCTCTATACAGCATCACACATGTTCATGCACACCTGTGCATACACGCGTACCCACAGACAAACAGACAGGGAGGGAGGGAGGGAAGAAGGAAGGGAGGGAGGGAAGGAAGGAAGGAGGGAGAGAAGGAAAGGAGGGAGGGGAAGGAAGGAATGAAGGAGGAAGAAGGGAGGGAGAGAAGGAAGGGAGGGAGGGAGGGAAGGAAGGAAGGGAGGGAGAAAAGGAGGGAAGGGAGGGAGGGAAGGAAGGAAGGGGGAGAGAAGGAAAGGAGGGAGGGAGAGGAAGAAGGGAGGGAAAGAAGGAAAGGAGGGAGGGGAAGGGAGGGAAGGAAGGAGGGAAGGAAGGAGGGAAGGGAGGAGGGAAGGGAGGAGGGAAGGGAGGAGGGAACGGAGGAAGGGAAGGAGGGAGGAAACTACCCCTTGGGATGGGATACCTTCCTGCCATCTTTAGCCCATCAGCCACCAGCACCCTGGCCTGTCTAACACCATGGATTCACAGGGCAGGTGTGAAAGGACAAGGTGACGTGACACTAGAACCCTCAGGCAGAGATGTCCTTTTGTTCCTTGTAAAGAAGCCATCAGGCTTACACTTGAGGCTGCATAGACACACAGACACCGTGGACCCCGGAGGACATAGTCGGCACAGTGGTACAGGCTCCACCATCCTGAAGGAGGCTCCCATTGTCAAGCCAGATGGGCTTCCTTCTTGGGACACCAGTCCTCCTACCCCAGCTTTGGGCAAAGTCCCACAGCCTGCGGAGCCTCGTGTTCTGGGGGGTGAGACAGCATTGCCCTGGCCCTGCGGACACTCGGACATTTTAGAATACCCTCCCTCCCTCTCTGAGCTCCAGCGTTCTCTATGAAGACTCCAATCATCTGGGTGCAGGGTCTTTGCACACGCCTGATCCTCTGTGTAACTCCAGAGCTCAGCTCATGTGTTCCCTGTGGGGTGTGCTCACACGCACCCACCGTCTGAGACAGACTTCAATGCAACGTTAGTCCTTTCTAGGGCCACTGTCCACCTTGTGGAGCACCATGTACACATGCACCCACATGGAAATCCATGGTGCACGATAATCCACTTATGTCTACTTCTTGCTCTGAACAGAAGGCTCCAAGAACGAGTTCAGGAGCATTATGGATCACACAACACCTCAGCAGGCGCACGGGATGTGTGGTGGCTACCTGACATTGGATGGATGCATGCAGGCATGCTTGGGACGTACGGTTAGTTCCTGGTCTCAGATGCATGGAGGCACAAACTCATGAACAGCTTCAGGCATGACTTGACTGGCTGCATGAACGGATGGCTAAATGCATAGCAGTGTGGCTGGCTGGCTGCATGGATGGGTGAGTCGTTAGATTTTATTGACAGTATTTATTAAACTGACCATTTGTATCAGTTAAATGAACTTGAACACACTGGGGTACAGTACAAAAGGCCTCTCGGGGTGAAAGAATGATGTAAGAGACACAAGCAACAATGCAGGAGGTGTCACTGGGAGGCAAGCCACTCACTCAGGCTTGAAATACCTGAGCACTGAGACAGGCTGGGTTTGCAGCGAGGTATAGAGCAAGAAAAGATCTGAGAGAACAAAGTCAGAATGGATGTGGCCGATGAACCATTGTGAGGAAAAGAGGGCTGAATCCTGGGACCCCTCCCCTACAGTAATCCAGATGAGGGGGTGGCTTCCCAGCAAGCCTTGCAGGTGAGCTTTCTGTCTTAGGAGAAGCTAGGCAGTGGCGTGGGTGGACAGGAGAAAAGTGAACCGGTGCGGGTCACGTGACATGTGAGGATCTGATGGGATCCACCACCCCCACCCCTGTGTGCCTGCACCAGAGCATGAGCCAGTACCAAGCTGAGGAGACAGGCAGAGGCAAAGCGCCCCGTTAGTCATGTCGGAGAGTCTGGCTGCTACCTAAGAGCCACCTCACATCCCATGAGTGGATTCGCAGGGTCGGAAACATTGAGCATCTGCCAGGGGTTTCGCTCGAGGCATCTAGTGCAGTGCCACAAGCCAAGCTGTACCTCCCAAGTAGTTACAAGGTCAAAGTGGCTCACCTCACTGCAGCTGTGACCCGCTGACCAAGCTGTGTCTGTCCTCCTACCTGACACCACCTTTGTCCTCAACTGCCCCTGACTACAGCTTCCACAACTGAGGAGGCCATGCAGCATTTGTCATCACATGCCTGGCCTGTGTGAGAAATTCCCTATGTCACTGGAGAGCAAACCTTAGAGATGGAACTTGGATGCAGGGAGCAGAGGGTCACAGGAAGGATGCTGCCTCCCGTGCATTGTAAGGCGCATGGGAAGGCAAATGCTGCTCGAAGGACTGGCAGTGAGTTTTCTGCAAATAAATCCTATTTTGAACTTTAATCCTCACTGTTTCTGTTTTGTGCGCCACAGCACACATTAGATAGAGGTTAGCTTTTATTATTTAAAATAATAACCAGCCAAAGACTGAAAGGTCTGTTGTGGATTTCTGGGTTTTTGGATTTTTGGGTTTTTGGATGGTGTAGCATGGGACATTTTATTATGTGTGTGTGCAGGCATGTGTATGTGCAAGTGTATGGAAGGGGGAGTTATGAGGATGCATATGTTTATGCAGGTATGTGTAGGTACCGTGCAGGTATGGGAGAGTGTGTGTGTGTGTATGTGTGTGTGTGTACATGTGTGTGTATGTGCGTGTGTGTACATGTGTGGATTGTGTGGTGATGTGTGTGTCTGAAGGTATTTGTGCAAGCAGGTGGGTCTGTGGGGGCATGCATGAGAGTTTTTACACAGGTGTGCACATGTGTATAGGTGTGTATGTATGAAGTGCACATATGTGTTATGTATGTGCAGATGCATGTGTGTACATATGTGCGTGGGTGTATAAGTGCATATATTTGTGTAGTGTTGTTAACAATATCACCACAGACCCCCATTCTCGGAACCTGGCCTCACTACTAGCCTGCAAGGCCTCTCCTTTCTCTCACTGTGCAACCCCTCAGCAACTACTATGCCTGATTTGACATCAACCTACCACCTGTCAAACGGACAGGAGCTACAAAGAATGGGACAGACTCATGAGACTGTACACACACCCGTGAAGCCATCCACCCTCACCCAAGCCTTCCGGCAAGCCGAGCCTGTGAGCATGTCGCTGCTGGCACGCAGTGTTAACAGGGAAAAAGGAGGAAAGAGAACAGACAAACCCCCACCCTCCCTGCACTGGGGAGACAATGAGCTACCATCCAAGTGAAGCCTGGGTATGTCTTGCATTGCTATGTAAGAAACACAGCAGAGACCCGACCTGGGCAACATAGTGGAGCCAGCCCTGGAGGTGTAGGTGTGGGTGCGCCTGTCCCAAGGGCGTGAGAGCAGGAGAGCTGATCCTGCCTGCTGCTGATGGTGGCAGAGAGTGGCCTAGCCAGAGAGAGCGGTGCTGGAGAGCTCGCCCTGGTGGTGGGGGCAAGGGAAAGCTAGCACACTGACCAGCTCAGCTACCACCCAGACCCACTTCCAGGGCTCTGAATTGGCCCACCCCAAAATCTGTGTCATCTGCAAACAGTTGGGACGTGTAAAAGGGCCAGTCGTGCTGTTCCAAAGCTGCAGGACCTCCATGACACAGGGCAGCAACAGGATAACTGGGAGGAGTCCTGATGAGGACCCAATGTTGACAGTGTCACAGAAGCCAGAGACCTGGAGCCAGACCAATGACTCATTGCAATGAGCATTTGCAAGAGAAGGTGTGTGGGACACACTGTGACGCACTGCAGCTTCCACCATGAGATGTTTCCTATGCTTCGTTTTTGTTGTTGTCGTTGTCGTTGTTGTTGTTGTTGGTGGTGGTGGTGGTGGTGGTGGTGGTGTGTGTGTGTGTGTGCATTTATTTATTTGGGGAGAGTAGTTTGCAAGGATGAAGAATGGATATGAGGGGACAGGAAAATTAGTGGGGCTGGGGTACATGATGTGAAACTCACAAAGGATCAATAAAAAAGTTAAGAGAGAGAGAGACAGAGAGAGAGAGAGAGAGAGAGAGAGAGAGAGAAGGAAAGAGAGAGGAAGGAGGCAGAGGTAGGGAGAAGGCTGTAGGGTGGGCTTGGACATTGGGAGAGAGTAGCTGAGAACGCTTTGTGGGGAAGTGTGAATCAGAAAGAAGTCTCAAGAGTAGATGCTCCGCCAATGAAGAAGTGTTTTCCGCACTGAGAAATGGGCTTGGTCTCCAAAATCACGTAAAAGTATGGATGTATGGATGTAGCAGCACATGCGTGATCCAGTCACAGGGCCACTAGGGACGAGCAGATCCCTGAGGCCCTCTGCCTAGCTAGTTCAGAGACCCATCTCCACAGAAAGTAGATAGCGCCTGAGAAACAGCATCTCAAGTTTTCCTTGGCCTTCACATGCATGTGAACACATGTGTACCTGCGCATACCCGAACATGAGTACGCATACGCATACACGCAAAGACAGCAGGTGAGGGGAATAAGCACACTGGTGTCTGCTTGCCACCCTCCGTCTCTCCGGGCACAGCGCCGCACACGAAAGAGGTGAAGAAGCCACCAGGGTAGCCATCTTGAGAAACAGCATATGCCAAGTCCTGAGGCTGAAGGTTGTGAGAAATAATTGAATTGCAAAGCATTTGATCCTCAGGACTGACTGGTACTGAGAGCTTAAGTTCAGGATCCAGGGGTGAGGGTCACTCCAAGCCTGCAGGATCCTGGGGTGGGGGGTCACTCTAAGCCACATACTTCACACTGCCAACAAGTGTGGTGGTGGCCGTTCTGTCCTCCGTGTCCCTCATGAGGAAAATATGATTTTCCCTCTGCCCCTGAGGGCTGACTTCCCTCCCTCGTGTGCAGGGGTGGTGGGGACCATCATACATTCGAGACTGCCTGCCATCCTAAACAACAGAGAATGGGAGTTACTCGCTGCATTTGCTGGCAATGGGGTAGCCTCACGGCATATCAGATGCTCACAATGAAAACACAGTTTCCCCGTCAGGAAAGCAAGCTTCAGCCTACCGACCCTGGTACCGAACACCACTTCAGTGGGCGCTGTGTCAGAAACGATGAGCCCGGGAGCTCCTATCACTTCATGCCCACCTCAGAGCTGTCTCCCTTCACATGGGTTTGCCCACTGGTCATTCTATTCCTTAGAAAACTCATTCTGAGCATTATTGGCTCCCTCCCGTGCAAGACATGTTTGCTCCCTTCTCTTCCCTGCTCAGCTCTTGATTAAAGGCCGGGTGTGATATTTGTAGTTACCAAACATCAATATTTGGCCTGGATTTGTGAGATTGAAATGCGGAGGGGAAGAAGTCTGCCTGTGTCTGAAAGGGGGAAGTTCTGATCAGACAGACCGAATTCCTGATTAGGGGCACTGAGGGCAAAACTAGGCCCCAGTGGGCTCTGTGTAGCTGGTAGAGAGCTCAGAGCCCTGCATTTCATCAAGAAAGCAGCTTCTGCCATAGGGGAGGAGACAGGGAGATTCCCCCAGCAAAGCTGGCAGAGCCTGTAGCCCCTTTCCTTAAGGGGCTCAGATGAGAGCAGAGCTGATGACAACACGGCAGTAAAGGTTAGTAAGAAGATGTGGACTCCCAGGGCCTTGCTCCTCCCGGGACAGCTCAGATGTGTTAGATTACATTGGTAGGTGATGTCTCATTTAATGAAGGAGTTAACTCTCCCTGTGCCCTTCCCTAAAACTCTACCTTACCAGCTCACGTCATCCCCACAGCAGACTTACTCACCAGCTGCATCACTGAGGAGAATATGCACTGAGAGGCTTTGTCGCTAGCCCGGGCTCACACAGCCAGAAAGCTGCAGAGCTGGGAGTCGATCCACATTCTGGTTCCCAGAAGGGCAGTCCTCACCCTCTCTATCATAGGATTATCCCAGAATGCTCATCCCTCTGGAAGAGCGTGACTCACAAACCTCAAGGTGCACTGTGGGGAGGTAAGAGCCTCAGTCCTGAAAGAAAGTTTTCATTCATGCATCATCCCTGCGAGTCTAACAGGACCATCCTTAGATAAGCAGCAGTAACCACCCTGGCCACTAGAAGGCGCTATTATGACTCTAAGGGTCCCATGCCTCGTGTGTTGAATATTGGTCCCCAGCCGGTGGTGCTGTTCTGGAAGTTTGTGGAACACATAAGAGGTAGAGCCTTATTGGGAAAGTGAGTCCTTAGAAGAGGGAGGAACTCAAGGTTTTTTGTTTTGTTTTGTTTTAAGTCCTGCCCCATTTGCTGTTCTCTCCCTGTGAACCATGTGACCAGCTGCCTCTCAAGTCCTGGCTGCCACCCTCTTCCTTCCATGATAAATGTATCCCTTGAACTTTGAGCCAAAATAAACCCTCCTACACAAGTCTAGCCTATCCCAGACAGCCACGTGTGGAAAGCCTTGTCTCCAGAAGGTGGCGCTGTTTCTGGAAGTTGTGGAGCTGTTAGGAGGTAGGGCCAGCCTGGACGGGAGAGAGTCAGCCACAAAGGGCGGGTCTTAGTTTGAAGAGACCCTATTTTCCTGCCTTCAGGGGACCCGGGCCATGATGGAAATCCTCTGAAACAATGATCCAAATGTTTGGCTCCCATCCATTCTTTTTGTCAGATTGCTCATTTGGTCACTGTCCTACAAAAGCCGTGAGTAAATCACTGGAGGGGGTAATCCAATCATGCCACTAAGTGTCACTCAGCAGTTACAGAGACTTGTGAGGTCTGTGGGAGGGAGAAGTCTCCGTGGGAGAGGGGAGCAAATTCCACACAGAGAAAGGGCTCATTTGCATGAAGCTCCTGAATGGCTCTGTTGTGGTCAGCATCAGCGCTGGAAAGGGAGTTGATCACTGGGGTTACCTTAGAGTAGGAAGACTGGGGAACCGTCTGTGGAATCACTCATCCACAGGATCGATTGTTTACACCAGTAGCAAGCATTTACTGAGTGCTGATTCTCACCTACACTGTCAGGGAAAGAGTGCTTTACAGCCTAACATTGGTAGTCATGAAAAACCCATCAGTCTGAGCGTGTCTCCACTGGGCACAGACGTCCTCGGAGGTTCAGGGGGCTTGCTAAATGGGTTTACCCTTTTATCAGGCAGGAGGTAAGACAGCAACGGCAAGGATGGTCACCAGGGCAGCAGACCGGAGCTGGCAAGGCCGAGAAAGCGGAAACCACTCAGCCCCTCCCCCACCAGCCTGGCCTGCTTTAATCAGAACAGTGTGGACAAAATCATGTGTGGCATTTGAAGGGACAGATTTGATGCTGCCTCGTCTCCGCGCCTCAAGTATCTGCTTTGTCCTTCTGCTCCTAATGCTTTTATCTCGCGCGTGCAGCCGTGCTCAGCGAAGCTGAAGGCTATGAGAGGTGTGTTAGCGATGAGAGGTGCAGCATGCCCAGAAGCCCGGGGGTCTCAGCAGTGACCCTACAGCGCTGTCATTTCCCAAGAGGGGCAAGGATTCCTCCAGTCCCTCAGGCTCCTATGCCAAGTCCCAGGAAGATCTCTCTGAAGTGCCAGACAGACAATGGCACTCCAGTACCTTCAAACTGGACACCATACTAACCTGAGCAGAAACTCCGAGCTCAGTTCCTACTGGCTAGTTCCAGGACAATCTGGCTTCTGACATCAAGGGACACCGCTGAAGCTAGAGAGACTGGAATCCATATCCATGTTGCTGGCAGCAGTGCCCCGCCTGTGGGCCCCCACCCCCACTCCACCCCCAGCCCTGGCCAGCAGCATGCTGACTCCCTTGCCCCATCTTCCAGGAAGCCTTCTCAGACAACCAGTGTGTGCTCTCAATGACACTGGACTCTTCCTCAGCTAAGAAGCAAGCTAGCTGTGCCTGGGTAACGTGGTTTTTTGCATTCATCTCTGTTCTCTAAGGAAGGGCTTAGGTCTTGCTCATCTGAACATCCCAGTAATAATGACAGAGTTTGCAGGTAAGAAGAAGACAGAGGTGAGAAAAGGAAGGAAAAAGACAGAGGGAGGGGAGATGGGACATGGCCTCCACGCCTGGGATCAGTACAGCCCCAGAGATTAAGCAGTCACCTTCGACCTGTCTTTTCTATTATGATGGGCTTGAAGTTCCCACAGTCATAGCTAAAGAGTGAGTTCACATTGATAGGTAACCTAAGCATGGTCTACAGTCAGGGGGATGGCACACAGGCCGGGCACTTGGGAGGCAGAGGCAGGAGGATTTCTGAGTTTGAGGCCAGCCTGGTCTACAGAGTAAGTTCAGGGCAGCCAGGGCTACACAGAGAAACCCTGTCTTGGAAAAGGAAAAAAAAAAAAAAAAAAAAGAGCTTGCATGCGACAATCCACTTGTCCCATCAGGATGGGCTGCTAGAGTTAACTCCCATGGAGAGGCTCTGCCTAACACGTGAGGCTGGTCTGCTGTGCAGCACAGGGCGCTCAGCTGGGGGTCGAGGGATGAGGATCTGAATTTTGCTGACTTTGGATTCCAGGAAGGCAAGGCGCCAAGGATGCTGGCAATGGAGGGGTAATGATGTGTGGGAATATCCAGGAAGAAAGTCAGTGAGGGTAGAGCTGTGCAGTACGTTGGGCTGACTGCTTGGTTTCCTCGAGACACTGGAAATGAGGACTTCTCCCTTCCTGAATCCAAGACAGGCATCACTAATCAACCATGCTTGTTCCTCAGTGTGCCTTACCTAGGACTAGGTTCAGCTGCCGTTTGACTGACATCTACAAATAAAACTCTACCAGTTTCTGCACCTAGGCACGGATGGTGTAGCAGAGATCTGAGAGTCCTTTCAAAGATAGGCTGAAGCCCTTGACCCCTTACTGGCGAGAGCTGAAACACCATGGGAGCCGGGACATCATTTTTTCCCCTGTGTTGTTTTGTCTCTTGGTGTATGGACTGGGGCACAAGCCTGACTGCTAGCATTCATAGCTGTTACAAGCTAGAATGGAAATGCCAGGCACACCTGCCTCCTGAGAGAGCCTGGCTCTTCACCCAGCCTCAGAGAATCTAGCATCCAGCCTTAGTCACTTCCCTGAAGAAACAGTCTGGATGTGTGGGCACAGGCCCACCCACAGGAAGGAGAGCTTCGCCTGCATCCCTCTGAATGACAGAGATCATTTTTGCTAAATTCCAAAAGGTGGCAGCATTCCATTAAATATTCATTCACCACTGAGATTGCAGCAGGGGGCCTCCTGTCCAAAAAAAAGCCAGGCAGGAAATAAATACTTCCAGAAGAAAAGAGGAGTGGGCTGCAGTATCAGGAAGAACAGGGGTCCGGCTCCTGCCATGGAGAAAAGAAAGAAAAAGCTGTATGCCTGATTCCCAAGGGAGGGGGAAGGCTGCGTGCATCTTGGCGGGTGGGTGAGGTCTCTGTGTGCATGCATGCCAGGGTGGCCCCAAGTTCATGCTGGGTACAGTCCTACTCACTGGTGTAGGGCTGGATCTAGGATTAACCTCTAATCAGTGGAAATAACGAATGCAAGTGTTTGACTGTTGGGCTTGCATGTGCACAAGTCTGCCCTATCAGCAAGAGCTAGGGACTTCTTCTGAGAAGGAGCCTCAGTGACCGCCTCCAGATCCCACAGCCTGTAGTCATAGCAACGAAATAAACAGAGCAATAACTTTATCTAAGGTAACTGTGATGGGCCTGTTAACATTCACTCACACAATAAGGCAGAGAGACACCTGACCCTCACCTGATTCCCCAGCTGTTACTACCTCTTGCCCCAGTTACACTTGGCCTCCCGTTGGTGCCACACACACATACACATACACATACACGTGCACATGCACGTGCACGTGCACATGCACATGCACATGCACATGCACATACACAGGAGGCAGAAGATTAGCTCTTCCAGATTGGAACTCTTCAGTTCAGAACACTTCTCCAAAGGGACAGCTTTCCTCCCAAAGCCCCCGAACCATCTACCCATGCCGGGGTGGGGACTCTCAGTGATCCAGGAGCTTCTGAGCCACCCACACTTCCGCTCAGGGTTTGAATTGTCCCTATAGGCTCCTGTGTTAGAGTCCTCGGGCCCCAGATGGTGGCGCCGCTGTTCTGGAAGCTTGCGGAAACTTTGGGAAGTGGAGCTTCACTGGAGGAAGTGGGTCGCTGTCTTATAAGGAAGCCCCACTTCCTGTCTGTTCTCTGCTTCCTGACTTCAGCCATGGCCTGGTCAGCAGCCTCTCACTCTTGCCACCACACCTCCCTCAGCATGGACTGTGATGCCTCCAACTGTGAGCCAAAAGAAAACCCTTCCTACCTTAAATTGCTTCTTGTCAGGCAGGTTGCCCCAGTGGTGAGTAACTAGTACATACAAAATCCTTCTTTGGGCTGTGGAGGATCCACCTGGAGTGAATACTTTGTGTCTTTCCATCTCCCCAGGAAAAGTCATGCAACACAAGGTCACAGGACCTATGCCACGCTTGGACTGTTTAAGGAAACGAGTGAGCCAAGCTAATGAAGCTGAGAACTCCTTCCTGCGTGCCATGCATGCTGGCTGCCCCCATTACCATCCCCTTATTCCCAGAGCAGGAGAGACACCCCTCCAGGAAGCAGTGGCAACAACAAAAGCTGAAGTCAGAGAGGAGAGCTGCTGCTCCCGCAGGACAGTGTGTGGGAGTGGTGGAGAGACTGCCAAGGCTTTAGGCAGCCTGCCTCTTGGGGCAGACAAGGACCAACTGCCCACCGGAAGACCACAGTGTGGCTTCATAATCCTCATCTTCATTTCTTCCAAGGATGGACTATTAACAGGACAACCAAGAGCCATACTTCCATCCCATCAGCTGTTCTGGAAGGCCTCCCTCCCAACCCAGAGCAGCTGCTTTGTGTGATAAAAGACATCATCAATATTGTTACTACTGCTATGACTAAGGAAAATAACTACCCACTGTAAAAAAAATTAAAAAAAGAGAAACAGTAATAAGAGTCCAAAGAAAAATGCACAAAGCTTCTATTGAGCTGAGCTTCCCATCTGCCTTGCTGACGTCTCTCTCAGCATTCAGAGCAAGTAGAAATCTATGAATATCATTGTATGAAAATGGAACCATGTGATAGATTCTGTATTTCTCCCTCAGCAATATGTCATGAGCATCTTTCCAAGCCAATAAACATAAATCCTCACCAGAGAATCCTAGCGGCAGCTTGGAATTAGTTTTTATGGATGCGCACAATTTGCTTAAACAATGCCTTATTGATGGGTATGGGAGGCTGGTGGTTTTAGTCAAAGCACTTTTGCCGTACCAATCATCCATTCAGTAAATACACAGATGTTTCTTCTCACACTCGTACTGTCCTCCCCCAGGTACAAGCACCTGAAATTCCTTAGATTCCCTTCTGCAGGCGATGGGATTTTGGAGTCTGTGGGAAGAATGCTTAGTAGATCAAAGAGTAAACATGCTTTACGTTTGGAAATCCGTAAGGCAAATGTCCTGCTACAAGTGGCTGGCCCAACGCACGCTGCCAGCAACCAAGGTTACAAAGAATATGCTCTTTCATCCAGAAGCTCTGTAGAGACCAGGGCTGGGGAAGAAGAAACAGGTGAGGATCCTGAGCCTTCACAGAGGGAAAATCTCAGCAAGCCACACACTCCACAGCTCATCAGAGGAGCCAGGAGGCTCATGACATCTTTCCTTCCCACAGAGAAAACACATCGTCAGCCTTGCTAGGAGGCACCTCTGGCTACACCACCTGCCACACACGGCTGAAACGCTAGCACCCTTCTAAGCCCTGGGACAATGAACTCTTGGACCTCAGATAACCAACTCAGATGTCAACAGCCTGGGGTGGCTTCAATGAAGACTCTCTCAAATGCCCAGTGGTGCAAAACTGCCCACAGGCAACAGTCCAGTTTCCCCTTAAAATACAGTTCATTGATTACCAGGATTAGTCAGCAGCTGGTTGTCAAGCAGGCCTGGTAGTGGCTGACCTTCCCTAGCTGTGGGAGCGTGCCTGTGTTCCCAGCGAAACTGGAGTAGGCTAGGCTAGGCTATGCTCTTTGGTAGTCATGTGTATGAACTGTATCCGCTACTGAAGATATCTTCGACTTGAGCTGGTTTGTTCAGAGCCTAACCCCATCATCACAGCTCAGAGCTCCCCTTCACAAGCATCTATACCTCTGAGGTGCTTCACAGTGATCATGAATTTCACAGGATCTAAAATCACCCAGAAGACAAGCCGCTGGGCACCTCTCTGAGTTTCTAGATTGGGTAAAATGAAGAGAGAAGATACACCACCTCAGATATGAGTGGCACCACCCCAGGGTTCTGAAATGTGTAAAAGAGAGAATGTGTACTAAGCACAGTCTCTTATCTCTCTCCTGGCTACAGGAGATTCCTGGCTACAGGAGATTCCTGGCTACAGG
>JADRCD010227733.1:15497-26867 GCA_019843815.1 Montemys delectorum
CACCTGTGTGTGTTCACCTGTGTGCATGCTCAGCTGTGTGTTCACCTATGTGTGTTCACCTATGTGTGTTCACCATGTATATAGTGAGCTGTGTGTTCACCTGTGTGCATACTCAGCTGTGTGTTCACCTATGTGTGTTCACCGTGTATATGATGAGCTGTGTGTTCACCTGTGTGTGTTCACCTGTGTGCATGCTCAGCTGTGTGTTCACCTGTGTGTGTGTTCACCTGTGTGCATGCTCAGCTGTGTGTTCACCTGTGTGTGTTCACCTGTGTGTATGCTCAGCTGTGTGTTCACCTGTGTGTGTGTTCACCTGTGTGCATGCTCAGCTGTGTGTTCACCTGTGTGTGTGTTCACCTGTGTGCATGCTCAGCTGTGTGTTCACCTGTGTGCATACTCAGCTGTGTGTTCACCTATGTGTGTTCACCGTGTATATGATGAGCTGTGTGTTCCCCTGTGTGTGTTCACCTGTGTGCATGCTCAGCTGTGTGTTCACCTGTGTGTGTTCACCTGTGTGCATGCTCAGCTATGTGTTCACCTGTGTGTGTTCACCTGTGTGCATGCTCAGCTGTGTGTTCACCTGTGTGTGTGTTCAACTGTGTGCATGCTCAGCTGTGTGTTCACCTGTGTGTGTGTTCACCTGTGTGCATGCTCAGCTGTATGTTCACCTGTATGTGTTCACCATGTATATGCTCAGCTGTGTGTTCACCTGTATGTGTTCACCATGTATATGGTGAGCTGTGTGTTCACCTGTGTGCATGCTCAGCTGTGTGTTCACCTGTGTGTGTTCACCTGTATGTGTTCACCATGTATATGGTGAGCTGTGTGTTCACCTTTGTGCATGCTCAGCTGTGTGTTCACTTGTGTGTATGTTCTCCCTAGAACTTCCCAACAAGTTTTATTGAGACCCTAAGTCTTTTGATCCCATCCAGCTCCCATCTTAGCTCTGAATTTGAATTCAGACATTGTTCTAAGTTACCACCCTTCCCCTATGTTGCTTCTCCATCCCCCAGTTCCACCTTGGGAGTCCAGCAGGCCTAGATCTCGAAATCCCTGTTCTCTTGTGCCTTTGTATACAGCTTACAGATGCTAGGCTGTAAGTCACAGGCAGGAGGACCAGGCCAGTGTAACCACTGACCACATGGAGAGCTTAGAAGGCTGTTGAAGTTGTCATCTCCAGGAGGAGGCATGAGCCAGAATCAGCTTCACAGAACAGAGCTGCCAGCATTGAGATGTCCTCTGCATGATGTAAACTGAGAAGAATGGTCCACAGCCAGGGCAGCTTCCTGAACAATGACCGAAAGGCATGGGTCACAGGGGTTGTGGGGAGATGGTGGGCCCTGATGGGGCTCAAGGCCAAGACCTCCTGACCAACAGACGTGTGGGGATCAGGTCATCAAGTTTACAGGATGGAACCAGTAACGTCTACAGGAACCAAGGTTGTGAGGGACAAACAGGACCGACATGTATGTCCAGAATCTCTGAGCCTACTGTACCCTAAAAGGTACTGACCACACAGGAGTGCGGATCCTGGGAGATGTGGGTAGAGGAGATAGAAAGGGAGAAGGAGGAGGCAGAGATGAGGGAAGGGAGAGAGAGCACTGAGATCACCACAAGTGACACAGGTTTGTAGGACACCATGGAGAGTGATATATATATATATATATATATATATATATATATATATATATATTCACATATATGTATATGGATTCACACATAGATATATATATACATATACATACACATTATTTTTTTTCATTCCAAGTGCTCAGACTGACTACAGTGTATAACTTATTCAATCAAGTCGCATACATTTCTATCTTCTCATAGAACAGAAAGAATTTCTCATTCTATATTCAAAATCTTAAAATACTTCAAATCTCCTATGCAGAGGAGCAGGGACTCTGACTCAGTGGAGAAAATGATGACCCAAGTTCAGATTCCTAGGGTTCCTGAAAAATCTGCGCGTGTTACTGTACACCTATAATCTCAATGCAGAGAGGACAAAGGGGTAGGCAGGAAGATTCCCAAGGTTTGCTAGCCAGACAGTCCAGAGAAAGTGATGAGCTCAGGGACTAAAACTTTGAAACTGTAAACCAGCCCCAGTTAAATGTTTTCCTTTATAGGAGTTGCCCTGGTCATGTCATCTCTTCACAGCAATGGAAATCCTAAGTCAAACAGTGTGTTGCTGAGTGTGGAGGTACACACATGTTCCCTGTATTTAAGGGACTGAAACAGGAAAAATGCTGAAATTTCAAAGTCATCTGGTCACCATAGTGAGTTCCAGGCTAGCCAGGACTACAGAGTAAGACCATGTCTCAGGACACAAAACAAGACAAAAAAAAGCAATATATAATAGATATTGTCTATTATTAATGCAATTTTTAAATTTTTTAATGATTTATTTTCATTTTAGTTATGTATATGTCTGTATATGCTTATTTGCATGTGAATTCAAGTGTCAAGAGAGGCCAGAGGTCTGGAGATCCCCTAGAGCTGAAGTTACAGGCTGTTGTATACCCCTCAGTGTAGATGTTGACAATCAAACTCAGGTCCTCTACAAGAGCAATACGTGTGCTATCTCTTCACACATACACACACACACACACACACACACACATACACACACATACACACACACATATACATACATGCACACACACACAAACACACGTACACACACAAACACACACATTCATATACACATATACACACTCATATACACACACTCATTTACACACATACATACACACATTCATACACACTCATATACACAAACATGCATACATAACACGCAGACATGTACACACATACACTCACACACACACATACATACACACATTCATACACACACACACATTCATACACACACACACACACACACACACACACACACACACACACTGTTCCTTTTCACCTAAGATTGACATGGATAAAAGTTGATAATGTGGGAGCTGTGAGCAAGAGTCGAGCATGTTCTGAGCCACAGTAGAATTCTGTTATTTGGACTTGGGATTCCATGTTTTGGAGCTCCCATGTTTGACACCTGCCTGCATTCAAAACAACCAGAGCCAAGGAAGAGATCCCGAGATGACAACAGTCTGAGAGCAGCTACATATTTTTCCCTCACTCAGAGTCCAGCAAAGATGGTGGAGGGTCACCAGGGAAGGACCAGTAGAGACAGACAGTGAGGAGATCTACAGGGGACAGCAGAGGAGAGCAATCAATGACCACTGTACACAGCACCCTCAGCTGCTCACTGTCTGAAGAGTAAGTGTGCTTCCATTGGATGCACTGAGCTCTCCGGGAGGCAAACAGAAGGAAAACACAGGCATTGTAAAAATGGCTGACTGTGGAGAGACCTAGGGTGAGCATGTGTGAGAGGAAGAAACTCATTCTGCCTTTCCAGCTCTTGAGTTTTGCTGTCTGGATATATTTTAGTGACAACTTGTTTGTTCTTAAACTTTTTATCACTGGAAGACTAGCCAGATCAGTATGGATACAGGTAGCAAGTCAACTTCTTATCTGATAATGCAGTTTGTTAATGAAAATGTTAAGCATAAAAGTAAAAGGCCTATTATTTTTATCCACCTTATTTTTTTAAAAAACATTCTTTCTCACTAGCATGGCAATCACAGATTTATCTAGACTGGCTGGTCAGTGAAACCTGGGGATCCTCCTGTCAACAATGCCCAGAGCCGTCTGGGTAGGAATTCGTTTATTGACATTATGAAATAAAAATGAAAATGAGCTCTTGCAATGTGTGAAATTTTCGAATTTCCTTATAGTTTGTTCATGTAGTCTATATAAGAAACATGGTATTGATTTTTATGAGGAAGTGTAAAGAAACCACACACGCGCTACCCTCCCCCACAACTCCCAGAGAAGGCAGCACTAATAGATTGCTGCATTTTGCTGCCGAGGTAAAAACAATCCCAGAATCCACCTCACTCTGTGAAGCATGTGCTACGGATCCAATCCAGTGAGCATGCCAGTTAGCAGAAAGTCACATGAGGTAGGGGGAGGAAACCAGAGCTAAGCCAAGACAAGCAGAGCTACATACTTCTTCAGGATCCTACCCAAGCCTAGCTAGAATTTATATCAGCCAACATTTCAGTTACTTTCCTGCCGTTATGATTTCAAAAGCAAAAATGCCCTACCAAAAACTGCTTGAGGGAGAAAGGGCTATGATGCACAGTTTAAGATACCAACCACCACGGCAGGGAAGTCAACTGAGCAAGAGCGTGAAGCAACCGTTCACAGTGCATCCACGACCAGGAAGCATCAAGCAAAGAATGCACACTGCTCTCAGCTCCATTTCTACTTTGTAAGGACCCAACTAGGAAATGGGGCTACCCACAGAGGATGGGTCTTCTCATCTGATTCCATTATTTGATAATATAATCAAAAAGTCCCCCCCCCAAGCATCCCTAGAGGCCCATCTCCTGAGTGATCCCAGATAGATTTCGTCCTATTGGCAGTTAGCAGTAAACACCACACCCAGGACATCATTACATATCTCATGTCCATGTCCAGCACAAAGACATCTGATGGTCCAAGTCCACACATCATGTGATTCACACACCTCTCCAAATCAACCTATAGTGAGGAACCCAGGCTGCCCTCATCCCGTTCCAACTCGGAAAGTGCCCAGCAGGCACCAGGGAATGATTCTCACCACTCTGCTTTGAAGATGGGTGATTAAATTTAGCTCCTATTCACAGATGTTAAAATCCTGGCCTTTCTATGGGCAAAGAAATCAACATGCCTATGCTATGCACCCCCCCCCCCCCAGACAGGACTACTTGCAGCAATTCATTTGACTGACTGTGTCTTCTATTACCATGTAAATTGTTTCAGACTGCGGGAAGGGAAAAAAAGTGTTAATCTCCTCTCAGTAAGTCATAAAATAAAGAAATCAATTTCAAGGTCAATTTAGCCTGAATAACACCTGCTGCCCTTCCCCGTCACACATGGGCTCCTCAGAAATGCTATGCCACTGCCGTCTAAGGCGTCGAGAAGCAGATGAAAATATGGATCTCATGTCAGGTGGGGTCATGCCCTGACCTTATTGTCCATTCATCCTGAGTGTGAGCTTGGGGTGGACAGGGTTAATGAGATCCAGTAAAGTGACTCTCTACAGGCCCAGGCAGGGCAAGAAAAAGAGAGCCACATGGCCACTAGACAGAAGACTCCAGCTATGAGTCAAACTAGGTGGCAGATGACTTCCTAGGAAGTTAATCAACCTCTCTGAGCCTTCAAGTCTGCATATGTAATTACGGAAGATAAAATGAAGACTAAGTCATTTTGTAGCACTATGCAAGTCAATCCACGGTGGAATTTGTCACACGATAGACAGCCCAGGGAACTGTCCCAGGCAGCTATGTTTAGGTAGCTCTCCATGGTGCTGATATACAGTGTTGATGAGCTTTGAGTTTCCCTCCCTGAGTTATTATTACAGGCTTGGTTCTCAAAGTGGTACTGTTAGGAAGTGATGGACCCTCTGTGGGGAAGCCATAATACACTGGAGGCACCATCTTGGAAGCTGGTTCTCTAGAGACCAACTGGTAGTCTTAGTGGGTCTCACCTCTGTCAACTGGCTCCTAAGGTAGTTGATCACCTGCTCACAATCACATTGCCACCATTCTCACCCATCTTGAATCCCCACGCCATGGCTGTGACCTTCTAAACTGTGAGATCAGCAGGGTCTCTCTGTCTGAGAAATAGCTAGGCAGCCAATGTTTTTCAATAACAAGTAGCTAAAGGCAGCCATTAAGAAAAAAGGGCCCAGGAATTCCAGCTGGTTTGAGCTGTCTGTAAGCTGTATCACTTTGAATGAATCCTTTGACCTCTATGCTCTGGGCCTCCTACTCCAGAAGACAGAAGTCATGATGGTACCAGTTTCTAGAAAAAGAACTTTCTCCTCCTCTTCTTCCTCCTCCTCCTCTTCCTCCTCCTTTTTTTGTTTTTGTTGTTGTTGTTTTGCTTTGTTTTGTTTTAAAACAGGGCTTGCTTTGTAGCCCAGATTGGCCTTAAACTATTGATTCATCTGCCTCAGTTCCATGCTACCTCACCCAGTCTTATCTTCCTTTTGTGAGTAGACTAGACTCAGAAAGCTGGAGTGACTTCCTCAGGGCTGCCCAGTGTAGACATAGGTAAACCTAGAACTGTGTGTTGGCAGCTGTTTACAGCCACAAGACACTTGTTCTTACCCATTGTAAGGAGGAAGGGCCCATCTAGGACACCCTTGTGTTTTCTCTGTTGACCCTTCATGCCAATGATGAATCTCTCATAGTGGGACAGCAGCTACTCAGGGTGGGTCCACGCAGAAGGATTCTCAAGGCATTTCTACAGTAATATGGCTCTCTCACATCCTCTGCACACCACTGTTCCAGTCCTAGCCTCTGCCTGATGCCCTTTCTGGGTATGCAGTTGACCAACCATACCCAAGTGACTCATGTATCCCCAGGGGACCTTAACAGCCCAAATCACCCTTGAGAGTCCTGTTCTCCAAAAGCCTACTGTGCATCCCCATCCACTCATGCAATCATCAGCCTAGCTACCCATCCCAGGACTAACCCTAAACTCTCAGTTCAGTGTCACCACAATGGCTCCTGTAAGGTCTCCTCAACTCCACCTTGTTCACCCCAAAGTCTATTCCCCACCTCACAGCCAGAGGGGCCACTTCCCAGATCACATTGACTCCTCCTGTCTCTCTGACCAACACACACCACCAGCCCCGTTGCTCTACAGAGTGTTGCTCATGGTTCCCATGGAGATGTGTTGAAGCCTGAGGTTCCTAAAGAGTGAACACATGAAATACATATCCAACAGTACTGACATTGGTGCTAACCCAGCTGAGGTGTTGGTGGGAAAGCAACTCATAGGGCACTGACTCTGTCCCTCAATTGAAAGGAAAGAAAATTATCAGAGGGAGGTACTCCGTTCTTTGCCATGATTCCCTGTCAGTTACTTCAGAGACACTTGGATTGAAGTTTTAATTCATAACACAAGTCACCCACTTAAGTACAAAGTTCTTTGTTATGCTCCCAGACACTGGTGAATATGGCTACGCTTTCACCCTAAAAGGTCTCCAATCCATTGCTTTCGCCCAATCTGGACATCCATCCATCTTCTGTTGCTATGGACATGCATGATCTGTATTTTTCTGTAAGAGATGAGAATCTCTATTTCTGGATACTTTCACTCAGCACATTTTCCAAGTTCATTAGATTACATCATAAGGCAGCTTCAGCTGTTGTTTGTTCTGTGGATATGTGTGTGCATGCTTCTGGGTATGTAGGGGTGGGCAAGGGTAAAGGTCATCCTGAGATGTCATTCCTTAAGAGACCACCATCTTGCTTTTTTGAGACAGTCTCCCACTGGGATCCAGGGCTCCCTAACTAGGTTAGGTTGGCTGGACAGTGAGCCCCAAGGATCCTTCTGTCTCTGTCTTTCCAAAAAAGGGATAAGAAGTCCTTGCCTGTATGCCTGGCCTTTTGTTAACATGGATGCTAGAGACCAAACTTTGGTCCCCAGCTTGCAAGGCAAATACTTAGCTAACTGAGCCTCATTTGTTCAGCCCCACCATTTTACTTGTGGGTAGGGAGAGCATGTGTCAAGGTTTATCGTGGAGATCAAAGGACAATGCCCACCATGCTTGTCTTGTAATGAGACCCAGCTGCCCGGCTGCAGGTAGACATGAGGGCAGTGGCGAAGGCTTGCATGCCGCAACTGTTGAGCGAACCTGGCTTTGGGGGAAGAGGAAGAAGCTTTCTCTTTTTCATCCCTTTTCCACGCTCGCCCCGCTAGCCTCTCCAGGTGGCTGCCTGCCCCTGCGGGGCGGCAGGACTCCTGCGACAGTCTTGGAGATCAAACCCAAGTCCTAGGACTTGGTGGCAAGCGCCTTCACTTACAGCCACCTCACCAGCCCTCCAGCTATGCTTTAGCTGAAAACCTGCCTGAGTGCAAGTCCCAACCTGTTGCTTATTCCTTGATCTTTTGACAGACTCCTGGGGTGTTTTTGGCCTCTGCGACTTGTGACTAAGACTCATGTCACAGCTGTCATAGAAACTCCCTGTCATCTCCCCCTGCTGTACACAGTGAAGAGACACTACATGCCACTGTCCCCTGGTGAGTCATTGTTGTAGAAGTTGCTAGACTTCAGTCACAGCTGGACACCATGCCTGAAGACTAGCCAGGAGGACTCTAGTTTCCCTGGCTTCTCACCCACACTTGATGTAATTTGACTTTTCAGTTCCAGTGATGCTCATGCGTAGGCTGTGGATCTCCCTATGGCTTTCATTTGCCTTTCCTTGGTGTCTAAAAAATGATCCTCTTTCCCTGCTGTGCTGTCTTTAGGCCCCTTGTATTCCCCTTATTAGGAGAGGTGTCAGTTTGGACCTTTTGCCATCTCTATATTCCTGCATGTTGAGCATCTCTGTATTCCTGCATCGTGAGTGTGATGGTTTTAATATGTTTGGCTCAGGGAATGGCACTATTAGGATGTGTAGCCTTGTTGGAGTGGGTGTGAACTTGTTGGAGGAAGTGTGTCTCTGTGGGGATGTGCAATGAGACCCTCCTTCTAACCATGTGTGAGCCAGTCTTCTAGCAGCCTTCAGATGAAGAAGTAGAACTCTCAGCTCCTTCTGCACCATGCCTGCCTGGATGCTGCCGTGCTCCCTCCTTGATGATAATGGACTGAATTTCTGAACCTGTAAGCCAGCCCCTATTAAATGTTGTCCTTATAAGAGTTGCTTTGGTCATGGTGTCTCTTCACAGCAATGGAAACCCTAACTAAGACACTGAGTAAATATCTAAGCACAAATCCATTGTCCGAAAGGTGGTTTGCAGACAGTGTCTCTGTTGTAGAACATTGTCCTACACTATGGCAGCTGTTGACATCTTAATCTTGGTGGTGGCAGGAGATTCAGCAAGAGCAAACCAGTACTCATCAAGGACAAGGGTAGAAAACCATCCTGGAAGGCTACTGTACAGACAGCACATCAACTGTGCAGGAGAGTGCCTCACACCCATTAGGTCAGTGACACCATCAACGTCATCATGCCTGTTCTCTCACAACTAAGGCCCAGAGCTGCTTGAGAGAATAATTAGAGGCACAGCTTATCAGGGACAGAGTCTTGCTGACTGGTGTATGTTTTCTTCCCTTTGCACTTGGAGCTGAACAGGAAGCTGCCTCTTCTAGAAAATTAGACCCAGACAAGCCTGGGTTATATAATCCTAGCCCAGCCCGTCTTTCCCAGGTGATCTTGAGGGGTTGTCTAACCTCTCTGACTTAGTCTCATCACCTATAATAGGTAATCGTGCATCGGCTAGCTCTTCAGTGCACAGGCTGATGGAGATGCCCGCTGCCATCGGTACCATCTGGGGTGAGGTGATTTTGTGAATCCGCACCATGCTCCTCTTCGACTGGGTTTGTTCAAGAAGTCTGTGCACATAGAGCTCTGGCTCCTCTACCAGTCTCGGCCCCGCCTCCCTGACACATAAGGAGGAGGAACTTCTGGTACTCGGGCCATCCTAGGATGAGTGTCTCCTAGGGTCAAGCTGCTGTAAAATGATTACAGGTTTGGATGTGGGCTTGGTGTTTGACAACTGCAGTCAGAGGCCACCTTCTGTCCGGAACAGCTGCCGCTTCCGCTTCCGTACAATCCCTGCATCAGGCATCAGCCCCGCCCTCTCAGAGGCTCTCAAACCCCTTGCTGACACTAAGAACACCTCTTGAGGCTCCAGAGCGTCCACTTTGTTCCTAACATCCAAACTTTGGAGTTGAGCCAGCAGGTCTTGCAGATAGCCAGCATCATGCTCTTTCCACCTACATCATCCTCTCTTCTTTGTCCCGCCGGGCACCCCAGCCACACGACCCCTCTTCTCGTCCCCTGAAGCAGCTGTCCCTCGGACTAGGAGGCTCTTTTGCAAGCCGAACTCCTCCACATGCTTGAGATTGATTGTGACTGCCACCACCAATGGACGCCTTCCCTAGTGCACCACACTTGTACAAGGAACAGCCTGGGACAGCTCTTATAGCAATCTTCGCCCCACCCCCTCAGCCCCAAGACGCTTCCTGAAGCTACAGTGATTTATCAGCACAGGCTGTCTGCAGGATTAATAACTGAATAACCGACTCGCAGTGGACTCGAATGTCCTGTCCATGCTACAGGGCTCTAGTCTCCATAGCTAGCAGAGAGTACAATTAGACAAGCAATTCAACGAGTGGATTATTCGTTGTCGTACATGTAGAGTCTGGACGTCCATTTTCTTGCTTGCATTTTTTTTATTAGATACATTCTTTATTTACATTTCAAATGATATCTCCTCTCCTCTCCTCTGGTTACCCCTCTGAAAAAAATATCAAAAACAAAAACAAAAAACAAACCCTGTTTCCTCCTCCCTCCCCCTGCTCACCAACCCACCCTCTCCCACCTCCTGGCCCTGACATTCCCCTACACTGGGGCATAAACCTTCACAGGACCAAGGGCCTCTCCTCCCATTGAAGACTGACTAGGCCATCCTCTGCTACATATGCAGCTGGAGCCATGAGTCCCACCATGTGTGCTCTTTGGTTGATGGCTTAGTCCCTGGGAGCTCTGAGGGTACTAGTTAGTTCATATTGTTCCTCCTAAGGGGCTGCAAACCCTTCAGCTCCTTGGGTCCTTTCTCTAGTTCCTTCATTGGGGACCCTATGCTCAGTCCAATGGATGGTTGTGAGTCTCTACTTCTGTATTTGTCAAGCACTGTCAGTGCCTCTCAGGAGACAGCTATATCAGGCTCCTGTACTTGCTGACATCCACAATAGTGTCTGGGTTTGGTAGTTGAATGTAGAAAGGATTCCTAGGTGGAGCACTCTCTGGATTGTCCTTCTTTCAGTCTCTGCTCCATAGTTTGTCTCTGCAACTCCTTAGATGTGTATTTTGTTCCCCCTTCTAAGAAGGAATGAAGCATCCACACTTTGGTCTTCCTTCTTCTTGAGTTTCGTGTGGTTTGTGGATTGTATTTTGGGTATTCTGGGCTTCTGGGCTAATATCCACTTATCAGAGAGTGCATGCCATGTATGTTCTTTTGTGATTGGGTTACCTCACTCAAGATAATATTCTCCAGATCCATCCATTTCCCTAAGAATTTCATAAATTCATTGTTTTTAATAGCTAAGTAGTACTCCCATTGTGTAGATGTACCACATTTTCTGTGTCCATTCCTCTGTTGAGGGACATTTTAAGACAGATGCCCTTGTAGCCCAGATTGGCTTCAAACTTACTGTAAAACCAAGGTTGACTTTAAAGCCTGCTCTTTCCAAGCGCTGGGATCACAGTTGTGCACCACCACATCTGGTTTGCTGCAGACCTAGGGATG
>JADRCD010227734.1:0-11972 GCA_019843815.1 Montemys delectorum
CTAATATGTATTTTTTGTCTCATAAATTATTGTAACTGTAATTGTTGTATAAAAGATTGAAGCTTATGTGAAAAACTTAGTGACGATGTGGCAAATTGTTCTTAATTGTATCTTGGTTCTTAAGGCTTTCTAAATAAAGAAGGTAATTGAAATAACTAATGTCAAAAATAAAAAAAAAATAACTAATGTCTTTTGATTATTAGCTCTTTTGTCCATATTGTGAGTGTTTTATATAATCATTTTATCCTTTAGTTTTATTGTGAATGAGCACATTTGACTCCAGTGATAGCTTGTCAAGAGAAAGTAAAAACAGTAGTTTAACAAGATGTACAAATCTAAAGTGACATTTGTATATAAATATATTAATGTACAGGCAAAATCAGTATATTCCATCGAATATTTTTCTGGTCATGATTACATAGCTTTTCTGTATATGAGAAGCACAGCAGTATACTTCCTGTATTAGCACATCAACTTCACACAAAAAGCATTTCAATGAAACAATGCTATACACAAAGTAGTCTCACATAGTAATACCAAACAATGATTTTGTAGAATCTGTATCCAACTGAATACTCCCTAATTATGAGTACCTTCACTCTTTACCATTTTACTAAAGTAAATTGTGAGGCATGTAATATTTTCTCCATTTCAGGAATAAAAAATGACTATATATATATATATCTTGTATATATCTATATATAAAGTAATTGTCACACTTGCTGTGCACTACTTAAAGGCCTTGGTCACTTCATATCCTTGTGCTAACAACTAATAGTCATCATATAGACTGATGATGACCTTGGCCAAAGCTTCAATCTATCTTTCTTCATTTCACCATCTTTCTACTTGCTCCTGATAATCAGTATCTTTTCTTTTCAAATATAGACATTAATATAATAAAATGTCACATTGAATAATGTGTAATTTTTATCTACTAGATCAGTATTCAAATCTTTTTAGCATACTTGCTTTGCAAGCATGTTAAAAGAATTAATGAGTTAGGGAGATAGACTCTTTTTCTGAGAGAATAAACTATTTTGTGATCACTTTAGTAAGCACATTAACCCCTTGAGCCTGTGTGAATAGTACTTCAGTGAGCAAATGTTACCCTGGTGGCCTCAAATTTAATGAATTTTCCAAAGATGATTGACTCACCTCATCTGGCAAGATCATTTGGTAAAATGATTTGAGCCACTCTAAGGGAGAATTGATAAAAATGCAAAGTGGTGGAAATGTTAGAAAAGCACTTTGAAGTCACAGAAATGACCTTCCATGAACCTCAAGTTCTACACAGAGAAGATGTGGCTATTAACATGAGATTGCTCTATATATATGTAAAAAAAGAACTACATTGACCTGTTGTTTAAGGCAAGAGACTTGATTACCTTGAGACAAATAACAGCCATCTTTTTTTTTTTTTTTTTTAACATTTTGGGTTTCTGTTTGTTTTAATACTCTTTATAGTAATTGGAGAACATATTCATCATAAAGAAGAGTGGGGTGGGAATCAACTAATTAGTAAAATAGTCTCCTAACCTGCCGAATTATTTACACATCTTCAACAGTGCACCAAAAAATACGAATTAAGAAATTAAAACATTGTATGATCTTTATATTGCACATCCTTCTGGTATCAAATGAAATTTGATCTATTGCCCGTTGTACCCTTATATCCTGTCACATGAATAGTCTTATTTATTTCCACTACATCTGATACCCACCTGCAAGTGTCATGGTATCTTTGTGCTTATAACATCTTAGTTTACACACTTTTATTCTATCTTGCTATTCATTTTGATAACCTATTATTATTCATAGCTTATGAATTCAACTTCTTCATAATCATAGTAAATAGGAGAATATTGCATATATTATGAAAATTCTGTTATTTTACAGAATATTCATGTTGTCCACCTACCTTCTAAATACTTTTATTTATAATAACAGAATGAGGTTTCTCTCAATCTTTGTCAGAGAACCTTATTTGTGTATTAGTAGGTAAAGGTCACTAAAAAGATGCTTATCTGGACATAACACTGAAAAAATAGACTAGATGCTCAGCCCTAAATGATACATGTATATTAACACAACCAAGACTCAGAAGTTATCGCAGAACAGGAGGTAGAAAGAATGTAAGTGCTTGTGGTTGAGGAAGAGTCTATGAAATTCTCTCTTCTGGATATGACACAGCTATTGCAATAATGAACTCACAGTATCTGGGAAGAATGGAACAAGACATATATAATATCAAACTAACTAAAACTCTAGCAGCATAGATGAGTTAGATATAACCTAGACCCCATTTTAATGATAATCTATTGGCAGTTGATTGATTCTGGGAGAAGGAACATCATTCTTCTAGGTAAAAGTAATTATTGAGAGGATTCCTGTGTTTGAGTGAATGACTTCAAACCCACAAACACATGGAGAAAACAAACTAGATTAAGTGCATTATATATTTAAAGAACAAGCAAAAGAGAAAACAGTTGGGTGAAAGAATATAGAAGGAGTTAGAGAAGGAAAATAAGATCATGAGATCATATTTCATTGTATACTTATATGAAATTCTGAAGAATAATGACATATTAAACAAAAAAGGTAGCATCAGCACATTAGGTTTATAGTGATAGATGATTTCTTCACACTTTGTTAGGTAGAACCTGCAAGGATTCCCCCTCTAAACTCTTAACAGATTAAAAACATCTTCCTTTCAATGCTGTGTAAGCAGTAAAGACTTATTTTGTAAGAATAAGGCACTATTTTTATCTTAAATAAGTAAGTCTATATTTATTGTTGCAATCTGCAAAGGAGCATAACTCTGACCTAAAATTGCGCCATCTGTCCAAGAACACTTTTCCACTATCTCTCCCTCATACTTCTGTCCCTAAACTCTCAACTTTGATTCTTTAAAATTGATAAGAAAACTAAAGCCATTTCAAACTACTGTGTATCTCTTCATTCACTGAAAATTATTTTAATCTTCAATGTGATGTCTTTCCTAAATTGGGTAGTCTTTTCTTATTATCTGTATGAAACCTGGGCACACATACAATTCTCTTGATTTGTTTACTTAGCTATAGATGTTGAGCACTTTTAGGAATTTCATAAAATAATTTTCAAATTTTTATTGCTTACTCACATAAAACAATGTTATGAGTGCTATGTAATAAGAAAAGAGAAAGGAATTTGCTACCATAATTATGAGAAATCAATGACTACCTTTTTCAACTTCAAACACTTCAACAAAATGACACTGAAAATTCCTTCATGAATCATGGTTGTTCATTTAATTGTTTACTATGACAAGTCAAACTACTTCTCTTTAAAGTCTGAAATTAGTTGCCAAATATCTCTTAATGCAGAAAGACGTAAGCAAAATTTGTTGTATTTTCATGGGACAAAAATCATAGGTGATGATAACAGACACACTGAATTAAACTAAGAAGCTCTTAAAGAAATGTTCAATATCCTTAGCCATCAAAGAAAGGCAAAACAAAACCACTTTGAGATTTTATCTTGTACCAGTCAGAATAGACAGACCAATAAAACAAATGAGAATTCATGCTACCAAGAATATGAAGGCAAATACTCATCCATTGATGGTGGAATTGCAAACTTGTATAGCCATTATAGAAATAAATGTTTTAGTTCCACAAGAAGATGGGGATAGATCTATCTCATGATCCAGTTATACTACTCTTAGGCATATAACTAGAGGATATCTCATCCTACTACAAGAGACACTTAGTTAACCATATTCATTACACGTCTTTTATGATAGCCTGAATTTGGAAACAACCTAGATATCCCTGAACAGGAGAGTGAATGAAGAAAATGTGGTCAATTTTGACAATGGAATATTACATTGCTGCTGAAGAAAGTGGAATTGTAAGATTCACAGGTGACTAGACAGGGCTAGAAAAAAAAATCCTCTAGAGAGGAATCTCAAACCCAGAAAGACAAACATACCATATAACAATTTATATGTATGTTAGCTGTTACATTTTTTATAAGCCAGTTAAAATCCATATAACCAGAGTTGCTTAGGCTCACAGTCAGGGACTAAGAGGGACAGATACTGAGATCTTAGTGTGAAAGGGAAAGAGAAATAGTTATAGATGATAGAAGGGTTTGAAATGGGAGTATCAAACAGGAAGAAGGAAGCAAGAAAGTGGAAAACTAAATCTAAAGGCCATTTGAGGGGGTCATATGAAAGCTGAGTACAGTAGGAGCTTTCTAAAACACACACATATGAACGGAATCTAAGTGAAATTGTTAAATAACAGGGGAGACAAAGCCCCAATTAGAGATCTGTGATCATCAAATAAGACTTCCAGTGCTGAGAATGGGTTAAATCTAATCAAGTTGTTGAATAAGCAATATTACTGCTAAGAATATTGTTTGTTCTCCCAAAATTGCTGATGCTGAAGATTACACCTATACAACTCATTGAAAACAAAGAACTCCTGATGGTGCCTATCTAGAGCCTTCATCCCTAGGAGCTAATGTTCATGGTACTAGTGAAAAGCACTCTGCATGTTATCAAAGGAGAAAGGTAAACAACAAATGGCTATAAACTTTTCTATCTGCAATGGTATCCTGTCTTCAAAATATGATGGTGCAGTAGTGACACAAAATCTGTGGGATCAACCAATATCTGATTTGACTTAAGACACATTAGATATGGAATGTGACCGCTCTTCAGTCAAAAGTCTATCGACTTAGAACCTGCCTTTGCCTCAAGGGGCTCGCCCACCTTGGGTGAGGCTTCCTGCCTGCCTCCAGAGATCAAAGATAAAGATGCTGATTGGACCTGCCTAATACAGATGTAGAGGCTCACAACCATTCATAGAACTGAGTATACTGTCCCCAATGAAGGAGTTAAAGAAAGGATCTATGAAGCTGAAGTGTTTGCAGCCCCTTAGGACGAACAACAATTACTAACTAGTACCCTCAGAGCTCCCAAGGACCCAACCACCAATCAAGGACTATACAGGGTGGGACTGAATGTTTTGGCAGCATGTGTATAGTAGAGGATTGCAAATTCGATCATCAATAGGAGGAAAGGACCTCGGCCTTGTGAAGGTTCTGTGCCCCAGTGTAGGGGAATGCCAGGGCCAATAAGTGGGAGAGGGTGGGGTGGCAGACATGGGGAGCGGGGAGACAAAAGGAGTTTGTTCTTGTTGTTTTTGTTTGTTTGTTTGTTTTTTGGAGGGGAACCTGGGAAAGGGAAAATTTACATGTAAATAAAGAAAATATCTAATAATAAATAAATAAATAAATTAGTATAATAGTTAAAAAAAAATGCTGATTGGACCACCACGGAAAGTTAGCAGACTGAGGGCAGGGTTTTGCCTGCCTGCTGGTTTCTCAGTTGAATAAAACATGGCGGACTGAAAGCACCACCATGCCTACGACCTTTTTTTATTCCCTCTCGCCTTCCGATTCCCTTTATTCTTCTAGGGTCCTACTCCTCTTCCATAAGACCCAATCTTATGCAGCTGCAGGCAGCTGCAACAATGGAACCCATATCTTCAGCTGCTTGGGTGGCCAAGAACCTGTGAGTATATAGGTTAGGAACCTAGAGGAAAAACAAGTACTAATGTTCTTCTAAAGGAAGAAAGCAATACATGACTCCTGACATTATGTTATACCCATATATCAATTCCTCATTCAGCCATATTTAGAGAAGGTTTCTTTTGCAGTGGATGGAAACAAATACCCACAAAAAGAAAATGTGTAAAGAGTAATAAACTTTGGAAAACTGATCCCAAATGTGATGTTTATTACAAATCCCTCCTCTCAGGGCTCAGGGACGTCTGCAGAAGAGAAAGCTGAATAAGCATAAGAATTGGTGGAGATGAAAGACAGCAAGAAAACAAGGCCTTCCAAATAAAGCACAACTGATGTACATACAAACTCGCAAAACTGTGGTAGCATACACAGGACCTGCAGAGTCCTGCAAGAGATAAGGTCCTAAAGAGAACAGAGGTAGACCCTCCATCCCTGACCTCAAAGTTAACTCCAATTCACAACCTTTTGAAAATGAAAATTAGTTTTATCCAAAGAAGCCTCCCTGGGGAAACAAACCACACTTAAAGGTAGGCTCCATGGTCAGCAGTATATGGCAAACACAAATCAAAATCAGTGGCATCATTGGAGGTTCTTCTTTGTTTCATGATGTGTCAAAAACTTGTTTAATTTTAACCTGTAGGTCTTTTGTGCATATTCTGTGGCTTTCAGTTTGTGCTTTGGGGGAAATTTCTGTATGAGCCTGGAAGTGTTTCTCTGAGTCTATATGAGTTTCTTATGCTTTTGCTTTGGACTCATGATTCAGTCTTCAATTTATTTTATGATGTCATTTAAATCCAACGTTTCTCTGTTTACTCTGTGGCCTCATGACCTATGTATTGGTGAGAGGGGGTATTTCAGTTACTCACCATCACAGTGATGAGTAAACCAGTGGTTTTATATCTGGTAAAAAAAATGATAAAGTTTGTTTTTGTATGTTGTATACAAATGTTTAGAACTGGAATATCATTCTATTTTATTGGTTCTTTGATTAGTATGGGATAACTTTAGTGATTTATTTTGGTCATTTTTAAGTCTAGTTTGTCAGATATTAGTTCAGCTACTCATGAGTGTTTCTCTTCTTAGAATACATTTGTCCATACCTTTAGTATAAAGTTGTACCTATGATTGATGGCAGGATGTATTTCTTGGAAGAAGAAAGAAAAACATAGATTCCGTGTTCCAATTTAAACATATAGTCTGTTTTTTATAGTGAAATGAGTATATTAATGTTTATTTTGTTATTTTATTATATATGTGTGTATTATATATGCAACAAATATATTATATATATATATATTCATTATATATGCAATGAATTTGAAAGAATATTGTGTGTGGTGACATACTAATACAAGAAAAAATAAAATAAAATGTTGGAGTTAAATGATACCATAAAATAAATTGAAGACCTATATAAATTCATGTCCCTATAGATACTGGATAAGGAAGCCAGAAATACACACTGGCAAAATACATCTTCAAAAATTGGTGCTGGTAAAACTAATCAGCTGCGTGTCAAATAATCTTCCCACATAAAACTCAGCACTAAATGGATCAAAGACCTTAACATAAAGTCACATACACTGAACCTGATAGAAGAGAAAGGGAAGACGAGTCTTGAACTCCTTGGCACAGGAAAATACTTTCTGAACAAAACACCATCAGCACAGGCACTAAGATAATTCACTTATAAATGAGATGTCATGAAATTAAAGAGTACTGTCATTTGAATCAATAGACAGCCTACACAATGGGAGAAATATTTTCTTTTTTCTATTTTCAGGTTTGTTTTTTTTTTTACCAATTATGCATCCATAGATGCTAACTTCCATAATATATAAAAAACTCAAAAATATAGGTATTAAATAAACAAATAACCAAACTTAAAAATGGTGTACATATCTAAACTTAATTCTAAAATGAGAAATCTCAATGAATGAGAACCAAGAAATATTCAACACCTAAGCCATATTCATACATACATACATACATACATGCATACATATATATATGTATATGTATATGTATATGTATATGTATATGTATGTATGCTGGACATAAGTGCCCTTATTCTCAGTGTTGGGGCAGACAGATCAGAGACAAGAAGATCATTGGGCTTCTTGTTATGTCAGTCTATCCAAAAATAAAAACAAACAAAACAAAACAAACAGAACAGAACAAAAACCCATAAGGTCAACTTTCAGGGATAGACTCTGCTTCAAAGGAGTAAGGTGGAGAGTAATAGAGGAAGACATTGAGTATGTCTTGTACTGGTTATATTTTACACAAGCTAGCATCACAAAAAAGAGGGAACCTTAATTGAGTTTGTCTTGGGAGCATGTCTATAGCATATTTTAATTGATTATTAATGACAGGGGGCCTAGTCCATTATGAATAGTGTCATCACTGGGCTTTTTAACTGCTTGTCCTGGATTATATAAGAAATCAATCTGAACAAATAATAGGAAAGCAAGCCAATAAGCGTCATTCTTCCATAAAAAAAGAACCCCATGAACCTAAGAATATGAACAAAATATTTCACCCAAACACTAAAAATATATTTTATTTACAGCATTCCTTAGAACTTCCTCCAAAATTGACCACGTATTAGAACACAAAGAAAGCCTCCATAAGAATATGAGAACTGAAATTACATCTTTTATCTTAGTTAATATTTTTATTGTTTTGAGAAACACTTGTCAAAAGAAATTTGGTGAGGGAAGGGTTTATTTCATCTTGTAAATTGCAGTCCATCATCAAGATGTAGAATTGGTAAAGATCTTTTCCCAATCTGTTGGTGCCATTTTGTTCTATTGACAGTGTCCTTTGCTTTACAGAAGCTTTGCAATTTTATTAGGTCCCAATTGTCTATTTTTGATCTTAGAGCAATAAGCCATTGGTGTTTGGTTTAGTAAATTTTCCCCTATGCCCATGTGTTTGAGACTTTTCCCTACTTTATCTTGTATTAGTTTCAGTGTATCTGGTTTTATGTGGAGGTCCTTGATCCACTTGGACTTTTATATAAGGAGATAAGAGTGGCTCTATTTACATTTATTGTATACTGATGGCCAGTTGAACCAGTACCATTTGTTGACACCACCAACTGCTGTCTTTTTTTTCCACTGAATAACCATCTTTGTCAAAGATTAGGTGATCATAGGTATGTGGGTTCATTTCTGTGTCTTCAGTTCTATTCTATTGATCTTCTTGCCTGTCACTTTCCCAATACTACACAGTTTTTATTACTGGGATGGTGATTTCCCAGAAGTTCTTTTATTGTTGAGAATAGTTTTTGTTATCCCGGAGTTTTTTTGTTATTCCAAATAAAATTGCAAGTTGCTCTTTTGAGGGCTAATATTCAATATATAAAAAGAACTCAAGAAGTTAGACCCAGAGAATCAAATAACCTTCTTAAAAATAGGGTATAGGGTTAAACAAAGAATTCTCAAGCGAGTAAAATCAAATGGCCAAGAAGCACCTAAAAAATTCTCAACATCCTTAATCACCAGGGAAACACAAATTAAAACCACCCTGAGATTCCACCTTATACCAGTCAGAATGGCTAAGATCAAAAACTCAGGTGACAGCAGATGTTGGTGAGGCTGTGGAGAAAAAGAACTCTCCTTCATAGTTCATGAGATTGCAATCTGGTATAATCACTGTGGAAATCAGGCTGCTAATTCCTCACAAAATTGGACATAATACTTCTACCTGAGGATCCAGCTATATCACTTGTAGGCTTGTACCCAAAACATGCTCCAACATATAACAAGGACACATGCTCCATTATGTTCATAGGAGCCTTATTTATAATAGCCAGAAGCTGGAAAGAACCTAGATGCCCTTCATCAGAGAAATGAATACAGAAAATGTGGTACATTTATACAATGGAGTACTACTCAGCTATTAAAAACAATGAATTCATGAAATTCTTAGGCAAATGGATGAAACTAGAAAATATTGTCCTGAGTGTGGTAACCCAATCACAAAAGAACACACATGGTACGCACTCACTAATAAGTGGATATTAGTCCAAAAGCTTGGAATTCTCAAGATACAATTCACAGACCACATGAAGCCCAAGAAGAAGGAAGGTCAAAGTGTGGTTGTTTGATCCTTCTTAGAAAGGGGAACAAAATACTCATGGGAGCAAATATGGAGACAATGTGTAAAGTAGAAACTGATGAAAAGGCCATCAGAGACTGCCCCACCTGGGGATCCATCCCATATACAGTCACCAAACCCAGACACTATTTTGGATGCCAACAAATGCTTGCTGAAGGGAGCCTGATATACCTGTCTCCTCGGAGGCTTTACCAGAGCCTGACAAATACAGAGGCAGATGCTTGCAGTCAGCCATTGGACTAAGCAGGGACTTAACTCTCTAACTCCCCACTGGAAGAGTTAAAGAAAGGACTGAAGGAGCTGAAGGGTTTACAACCCCATAGGAAGACCAACAGTATCAACCAACCAGACCAACCAGAGCTCCCAGGCCTTTGGTCCTGTAAAGGCTAGATGCCCCAGGAGAATTTAATGGTGGTGAGGTGGTAGTGGTTGGGTGGGTGGGGGTATGCCCTTATAGAAGCAGGGGAGTGTGGATAGGATAGGGTTTTTTTGTGGGGGGGGTGATTGGGAAAGGGGATAATATTTGAAATGTAAATAAAGAAAATATCCAATAAAAAAGAAAATAACCAATCAAAATAAGTACAGTAAAATAAAACAAAATTTATAAAGAACCATAAGTTAACACTAACCAAAGAAAATTATAAACAAAATCAAAACAAAAATAAACCAATGATATTTTTTAAATGTCAAACACTTTAAACAAACACAAAATAAAAATAGGAAAAGACAAAAATGGAATCTTGGAGTCTGTTTTATGTTGGCCAAATACTCCTGGGAATTGTCCTGCCCTGAATGACATTGCATAAAGCTAACTTTATCTTTACCAGTAGTTATGAATTACCAATAGCTTCTCACTTAAGGGTGGGACCCTGTGTCTATTTTCTCCTCTTAGGTTCTGTGACCGTTCCTAGCTTGAATCTGTAAAAGTCCTACACATGCTGTCATAGTCTATGTGAGTTCATATGTGCATATGTCCTGTTGAATCTGGAAGACACTATTTCCTTGGAGTCATAGATCACCTCGGGCTCTTAAAAATATTTCTGCCTTCTCTTCTGTATAGATTCCTGATCCTTGAGTGGAGGTTTTTGAGAAAACATCCTATTTAGGACTGTGTGTTCCAAAGACTCACTCCCTGCACATTGCCAAGGTGTGTGTCTCTGTACTAATTTCCATCTACTGCCAGGAGGTTCTTGCGTTGTGGATGAGTGAAAGACTGACCAACAGTATTATTAGGGGTTATTTTATTGATTAATTCTCTTAGTATAGTAATAGTAATTGTTTTTTACCTAAGCCTGAGAGCTATCCCAGTTGATTCAGACTATTGTCCCCATTACCAGTGTCAAGTATGGGTTTCTTCTTATGCAGCAAGCCTCAAATCCAATAAATAATTGGTTGGTTACTCTCATAATATTCATGCTATATTAGCATATCTGGCAAGCAGGCCACCACTGTAAGTCTCAGCAGGGTTAGTAGCTGGATGATAATGATGACCACCTTTCTCCTATACAGTGCAGAGGACCTCCCAGTGCCATCAATGATAGTCAGTAGGGTAAATCTTCTAACTGGGCATAAACTCATCTCCATGTTCAGTGACATAAAAGTGTTGTTTATAAACATAAGACCTTAACATCATTAGTTGTGGAGAGCAACTAATAGCTGTAGCCATAGCTTATTATATTTAAGGATTATATAGGATAGTTTTAGCCAATAACTCAACAAGATATAATCCATCCCTGGTACTGGAAATTTTATTTAGTGGCATAAGATGTCTTTTGGGGGCATTGTCTCTGCCTTTAATGGTGACTTCATTTAGATTCCTTTCATACATTCCCTATGGAATCCTTAATATATATTTTATATATAGAAACTTCTATAGTATAAGGTTTCCATATATTTTTTCCAAAGCTGTTCAATATCCGTTGGTCCTCCTCAAATAATCTCCTTTACCCTTCTCTCAAATTCTCCTCTCTAATTCTCCCATTCTACTTTGCCCTTTAACTCTTAATTATGGGTAATGTGTTTCTCCTGTCTTGGGAGATCTTTACTTTCCCCTTGGTCTCTTACTAGGTACCTAGTCTAGGTGAATTGTACACATAACAAAGGCTTAAAGCAAAAATCTACATATAAGAGAGAACATACAATAGTTGTCTTTTGTGTTTGCATCAACTCAGCCTGATTTTTTTCTAACTACATTTATTTACATTTTTTTTTTTTTTGAGGCAGGGTTTCTCTGTATAGCCCTGACTGTCCTGGAACTCATTCTGTAGACC
>JADRCD010227734.1:13946-25359 GCA_019843815.1 Montemys delectorum
TCTCTCTCTCTCTCCCTCTCTCTCTCTCTCTCTCCCTCTCTCTCTCCCTCTCTCTCTTTCTCTCTCTGTCTCTCTCCTTCTCTCTCTCCTTTCTTTTGTTTTTGTGTTTTGTTACATCCATTGAATTTAATTAGTGCTGCCAGCCTAGGCATGGGTGTAAGGATATGGATACTGGATCATGGGTAGCCTCTCAGTAGTCATGCCCTCCAAGAGAAATCACTCTCCTCCCAGAAGCCATCAGTTGCCATGAGCTCTTTATCAAGAGGAATGACTTCATGGACAATTCCTCCACTGTCTAAAATTCATCTGTGATTGTGAGCATTTTTTTATGTGCTCTCAAAACCACAGGTATTTCATATGGGACACTGCTTTGTTGTGTCCAGAAAACACTGTTTTGATGTAATCATCCACTGGCTCTATTTGAATAGAATTCTACCTCTATTCCCTGAAGACCTCTGAAGAAGATATATATTGAGTAATATAGGAGATTGGGTATATATGTTTTCTGCATGTTGACCAATTTTAGATCTTTTTCTTACTCTCCATCTATTGCACAAAGAAGCTTCTTTGATGAGTACTAACAGATGGACTAAACTATAAGTTTAATGTTAAGTCAATGGGAGTCAGATTCATTTATCAGAATAATATTATAGTTTCTCTTCTAGGTATTCTTTTTCTTTTTTCTTTCTTTCTTTCTTTCTTTCTTTCTTTCTTTCTTTCTTTCTTTCTTTCTTTCTTTCTTTTTTTTTACTTTTCTTTTTTTTACATCCCAGTCGTTGATCCCCCTCCCAGTCTGTTCTCCCATAGTTCCTCATCCCATTCCTCCTCCCACCTGTCTCCAAGAGGATGTGCCCCCTTCCATGCCAGGTCTCCCCAGTCTTGGGGACCTCAAGTCTTTAGAGGATTATGTGTCTCTTCTCACACAGAGGCCAGACCAGGAAGTCCTCTGCTGTATGTGTGTTGCAGGCCTTGGAACAACTCATGTATGCTGTATGGCTATTGGTCATGTTCCCCATTTCCTCTCCTTCTTCCCTCTCTCACCCAAATCCCTCTTTCCCTCTGCCTCCCATGATTATTTCTTTCTTCTTCCCAAGTAGGATTGAAGCATTCTCACTTGGGCCTTTCTGCTTGTTAACCTTCTTGAATTCGGTCGATTGTGTCCTAGGTATTCTCTACTTTTTGGCTAATTTCTACTTATTAGTGAGTTCATACCATGCATGTCCTTTTGGGTTTTTCAACCAAACATGAATAAAGAAAATGTGGTAAAGTTAAGTAATGGAATATTACTCAGCCTTACAAACAATGACATGAAATTTGCAGGCAAATGTATGGAACTAGAAAATATCATCCTGAGTGAAGTAACTCAAACCCAGAAAGACAACTGTGGTAGGTACTCAATTACAAGTGGATATTAGCCATAAAGTACATGATAATCATGTTACAATCCACAGACACAAAGAAGCTAAGGAATAAGGAGGGGCCAAGGGAGAATGCCTGAATCTCGTTGAAAAGCAGAAATAGAATAGGCATTGAGAGTGAATGGAGGAACAGGACTAGATGTTGTGGAGTGTGGGGAGGGGAACCAAGGAAGCCAAGTGAGGGAGGATGGAGGGAGAGAGTACGTACTGGGAGAAAGACCTAGAATTGGTGATGGGGGTGCATCTCTGGGAGGAGATAGAAATCTAAAATAATAGAAACTCCCAGGAATCGATAAGACTGAGCCTAGCTAATTCTCCTGGCCATGGAGGATATGGAAGCTGAACTAGCCATCTCCTGTAACCAGGCAAGACTTTCATTAAAGGGATTAAAACACCAATCTAGCCACAAAATCTTAGATCCATAATTTGTTCTGCATAAATGATATGCAAAGGGAAAAAACGGTAGAGCAGAAATGGAAGGAATGTCCAAATAATGACTGGCCCAGCTGGATACCCATACCAAAAGAGAGAGAGAGAGAGAGAGAGAGAGAGAGAGAGAGAGAGAGAGAGACAGAAAGACAGAGAGACAGAGACAGAGAGAGACAGAGAGAGACAGAGAGAGACAGAGAGAGAGAACACCTCTGACACTATTAATGATATTTGGCTATACTTGTAGACAGGAACCAGCATAACTTTCAGCTGAGAGGTTTTACCAAGCAACTGATGGAAAAAGCTGCAGAAGCCCACAGCCAAACATTAGGCTGAGCTTGAGGAATCCTATGGAAGAGGGGGAGGAAGGATTGATAGAGCCAGAGAAGTCATGGACTATACAAAAAACTCACAGAATTCACTAACCTTGGCCCACAGGGGATCACATAGACTTCACTGACAATCAGAAAGCATACATAGGATGAACCTAGGCCCTTTGCACATGTGTAAAAGTTGTGCAGCTGGTTCTTTGTGTGGGACAACTAAAGTAGGATCAGGGGCTGTCTCTGATTCTGATGCCTGCCCTTAGAATTCTTTCCCCTACCTGGGTCACCTTGTCTAGCCTTAGTAGAAGATTCAACCTAGTACTACTGCAGTTTGATATGCCAAAGCTGATTGATATCCATCGAGGCCTCCCCTTCTCTGAGGAGAAAAGGATTAGAGAGAAGGGGAAGTGTGAGGGAGGGGGATGAGGAATGGGAAGTTGTCATAGGCTGTAAAGCAAATTAATTAATTAATTAAATTTAATTAATTAATTAAAATCAATTAATTAATTAAAATGCTTAGCCATTTGTATTTAGTCTCTTGAGAACTCTATTTATTATCATGTCAAAATTTTTAATTGGGGTGTTTGTTTTTGTGTTCAGTTTTTTTAGTTCTTTTTATTCTCTAGAGTCAAACATCAGTGAACATATAGTTGTCTTAGTTAGTGTTTCTATTGCCATGATAAACACTATGATATAAATAGTATCTTGGGGAGAAAAAGGTTTATTTTGGTTACAGTTTCACAATATAGGTGATAAGGAAAGGAAGTGAGGGGGAAAATTCAAGGCAGGAATTTAGAGGCAGGAACATAGAGGGATACTGCTTACTGGCTTTTTCCCCAAGAATTGTTCAGCCTGCTTTTACTATCTAAGACCACAAATTCAAGGACAGTACTATTGGAGTGAGCTGGGACCTCCTGTGTCCAATATAACTAAAGAAAATTCACAGCAGGATTGTCAATAGGTCAGTCTGGTGGGAGCATTTTCTTACCAGAGAGATCTGATTTTCAAATATTACTATAGTATGTGCCAAGTTGACATAAAATTAGAACAATATCTGGAAAAAAATTTTCCTATTCTATAGCCTACACCTTCACTTGATTCATGATCTTCTTTTTAGACTTATGAAGTTTCAGGTATCATGTGTTGATACCTATGCCACCAGGGTCCTGTTCAGAAAACCTTTCCTATGCCTATGGGTTTCAGTTGGGTTCCCCATTTTCACCTGTACAAAATTCAGGTTATCAGGTCTTATACTGTGGCCCTTGATCTGTTTGGAGCTGAGCTTTGTGAGGAGTGAGAGGAAGGGTCGAGTTTCATACTTCTCCACGTAGCTATCCAGATACCATCTTTTCTCAGTTGTATATTTTCAGCCTCCCTGTCAATGATCAGGTTTAAGAGATGTGTGCATTTACATCAAGGTCCTAAATTTTATATTATTAATTAATATGTTCTTAAATGTGTTTTGATGCTAATATCATGTCCTTTTTATTATTATATTTTCATAGCAAAACTTAAAAATCAGCAATCATTTTAAAAGCAATTATATCATTCAGGATTTTTTTTTAAACTATCTTTGTGTGTGTGTGTGTATGAAATGAAAGATTTTTTTTCAATTTCTGTGGAGAATTGTATTTGATTTAGATGAGAATTTTGTTTAATCTATAGGTTTAAATGTGTTTAATCTATAGGTTTTGTTTAATCTGTAGCTTTGATTAGCATGGCCATCTCCTCACTATGATTCCTACCAATGGAAGGGCTTTCCAACATTTTGTATTTTCTTTAGTATCTTAAGGTTTTTATTATAAAAGTTTTTATTTTCTTCATTAAGGTGTTAGGTTCCTTCCAAATTTTTAAAGCTATTTTTAATGAAATTATTTCCCTGATTTTTTATTAATATCTTTGTTTTACAAATAAAGAAAGGCTTCTGATTTTTGCTTATTAATTTTTTATCCTGCTAATTTGCTGGATGTTTTTATTTACTCTGGATGTTTTCTGATGAAGTTTTCAGGTGTGTGTGTTTGTGTTTCTCTGTGTGTGTATTATTGACAAATAAGAATTCAAGCCGGATGGTGATGGCATACCCCTTTAATCCCAGCACTTGGGAGGCAGAGGCAGGCAGATTTCTGAGTTTGATCTACAGAGTGAGTACCAGGACAGCCAAGGCTACACAGAGAAACCCTGTCTCAAAAAACAAAAAAACAAAAAACAAAACAAAACAAATAAGAATTCTTTGACGCCTTTCTTACCTATTTTGTCTCTACTGGATCTCTTGTAATTGTCTAGTTGCTTTAGCTGATACTTCAAACACTATATTGTATATCTATGAAGACAGTGGACATCCTTTTCATTTTCCTGAAACTAGTAGAAATTCTTTGAGATTTTAGCCTTTTACCATGATAATGTCTGTAGTAATTGTCCTATATTCCTAGATTATCCAGGCTATTTATCATGAAAGGTATTGGATTTTTTCAAAGGCCTTTTTATATCTAAATAGATGATCATATGTTTTCTGTTAATGTGGCATATATATATATATATATATATATATATATATATATATATATCTTTTATGTCTGTTGAAGCATCACTGCTCTGAGAAGAAGTGGACTTCATCAATGCTTTCAATCATTTTGATATGCTCTTAAATATGGTTGCAAACACGTCATTGAAAGCTTTTAGTTTTAGGTGCATCAGATTGACTTGTAATCTTCCCTTTTTCTTGGATTTTCATCTGGTTTTAGTATCAGTGTAATACTGGCATCATTAAAACATTATCAGTGTTCCTTTCATATTTTATGGAATATTTGTGTTAGTTCTTTGAAGGGCTCGTAAAATTTGCATTGAATCTATCTGTCCCTGGGCTTTTTCAGTTGGGAGACTTTTTAAATACTATTTTTATCTTCTTGCTTGTTAAACATTTGTAAAAATTATCTACTTAGTAGCACACCTGCAAGTGCTAGAACAAACAGAAAAACTTATAGCCAAAAAGATTATTAGGTAGTAAGACACAATAAAACTCAGAGCTAAAATCAATAAAACACAAACTAATAAAAACAAAAAATATAAAAAAAATCATTGAAATGAAGAGTTGGTTCTTTGAGGAAAATAAATATACCCTTATCCAAAATAACTAAAAAAAATTAAGAGAGAATATCCAAATTAATAAAATTAGAGACCCAAAAGGGGGACATAACAGCACACAATATCTACATCTCAGAATGAAGCCTAAACTTAAGAATAGACTGTTTCCCCACTGAGACTCCTTGGAGAAAACTAATTTTTCATTTGTCTGTGGTTACCAGTTGGACAAAGCTTCTGGGCTAGGGGTTGGAGTATACATCCACCTCTCCTTTCATCTGTAGAACCCTACCTACTGAAGACTTTTTCAGGTCCTATGAATGCTTTCTGTGTCTCTATGAATTCATATGTACATCAGTCCTGTTGTATTTAGAAGGCCTTGTTTTCTTAGTGACCCTGTCTCTTACCTTTTTTGTCTCTTCTTCTGTATGGTTTTAGGAAGGATTTTAAGGAAGAGATATATTATCTTAGCTATTTATTTTGTGGTTTTGCAATGGGAATGGCTTGTTGGTAGTGGTATAGATACCCCTCCACACCTTTATTAATTGGTTATTTAGATCTCTGCTTGCTGTTATCCCAGTTTGTCAAGTTAGGGATCAACTGTGGTACTTTGGGTACTGTCTTGATGTCACCCAATATTAATGTGCAAATGAGATATCAGTGGTCCCAGCTTAGGTAAGAGTGTGTGTAGCTTCTGAGCACAGGAGCAAGCCTTCTGTAGAGCCAGAACATTCTTGCTACAGGATATTAAATGTCTGTGGAAGGCTAATGGGGTTTTACAGGTTGTAGTGTTGTAGAGGCTATGGCCATACCAGGAGAAAGTGGTGCCTCTTGAGGGAGCTGTGAAGGACTTGAGGGTTTGGGGTAGGAAGGTCCTTACCTGAGGGTGACTTCCAGGATGTATGATCTTTGGCAGGATTACCTACCCTGTGAAGACTTTCTTCTATTAAAATGCTGGCTAATTTGGGGGTTATTTTTAAGTAATCATTTTTGTAGAGGAGCAGCATTTTGTGCTTCCCTTTCTAAAGAAATCCCAGCCTATCACCAACAGAAACCTTGCATTCATTCACCTCTCCTTTTTTTGTCATTTCACAAATATTTGTTTGCCTTCTAAAATGTATCCATAACTACTACATGTACAAAGGCTATATGTACGTATAAAGACTACAGTTATAAATTTTAAAAAATCATATTAAAGATATTTGAAGTGTGATAGGTGTAGTGATAGCTCAGTGGTTGGAAATATGTGCTGTTCTTGCCAAGGAGCTGGTTCCATTCATAGAACTCACATAGCAGCTCACCACAAGTGTATTTCCTGTTCTCAGAACCTGGATACTCTCTCTAGAGTCTATGATCATCAAACATACATGTGGTATGCATACATGCATGCAAACAAACATGAATACACATTATAAAATAAATAAATAAAAATTTTAAAATAATACGGATGTTTTACAGAAAACTTAGTAAAACCAAATATTTTAAAACTTAATTATGGAAAATAATAGAAACCATAAACCTGACAATTAAAGAGTTTGCCGTCTTATACCTAATAAACAGAATTCTATTTGAAACTAGCAATAGCAAAAACAAACAGTCAAACAAACAAAACAAAACAAAATAAATTGACCTAAACCCATAAGTTCTAGCAGAAATTACTCAGAACCAAAATTATAAGAATAATGATAGGGTTACTGGCAGACACATTAAGTTAACACAGTACTCAAAAAAATAAACAACATAATTCTTAATAGTTCCATAACTACAACAGAAAATATAATGTGGAAATATGCTCACTATGTTTTACTGAATTTAATTATGCTGTGATTTCTTCACAAGAAACTCCTATTTTGAAGACCTATTACCATATGAGTGAAATTTTATCTTTTTAAGATGTAATAAGTCTAACTTTTTGAGCTAAGAAGTTATTTGGGAGGCATTGGGGATGAAAATCTTCTAGGATGAATTTGGAGATGACGTATCTGGACTTATCTAAAACAAGGAGTTATCCAGCTACGAGAAGGGCACCTGGATGTAGTTTTTGCTTTCCCTGTTTGGTATACCTCCACTACAAATGTCTACTTTGATTAAGTGAAGTCTTTCCTAAAGTATCCTGCTGTCAATAACTTCTGTATCACCAACAAAGTTAGGAAAGGACAGTGAGAACAAAGCACAGTGTTTCAATCAGATGGCGACAGTCTTCAAAGGTCTACTAGTTGACTGAGATTTCATTAAGCTTATGTTACAGACTGACTCCTTCACTAGTTCTGTTTCTATTGATGCCTTTTTTAAAAACTATTTTCCTCCAAACACTATATCAGCTGTGCTTTCAGAGAACTTATCCTGGGAATATTTAAGGTGGGGTCATCTAAGGCTGGTCATATATAAGGTGTATTCTAAATTCTATTTTAGAGAATGTGGTTCCTAAAGTACCTGAAACATAGTAATAGCTTAGAAATATATTTCTAAGAACATTCTCATTGAAAAGACATCAGAGAGAAGAAAACCATCTGAATTTAAACATGTTCACAGAGGAAGATGGAATAATAACCCTGATACCATAGAAAGTCATGTATGGAGTACTAATTTGAATGCCTGAACATGAAAGATCATTTTATGTCTTACAAATAATTTTCAGGTCATAGTCTCTACATTAAGTTAATTTACTGAGGATATAAAGATAAGTTTTAAGACTCAGAAAGAACAATTACACATATAGGTAAAAATACTAAAAGTCTTATGTGTCCCCAGTATGCAAGAATTAAAAAGGAATAACTGCAAAATGAAAAGGAGAACTTTCTGTCCCCCATTGATTTAATTTTCAGTGCTCAAGGATCCAGCTAGAGACTCTACCCACCAGAAGTCAAAAAGGGAGAGCAAGAACAATGCACAGTCCCATCTCTGCAGATTGCTAAAACAACCCTCACAATTTCTTCAATTTGCACAATTCTTTCTCACACAGTACTTGTTCTCTTCAAACAGAAGCACATTATAGACTAATCATTTAAATAAGTTACACTGCAGTCTTGCTGACACAGGAGAGGGTTTGTGTACATTTTCAAACTGTTCTTTTATATTTCTGAAAGAGGCAAGATAATGGACCTACGTTGTGTCTTAACAAAGAAGCCTAAATCCATTCACAATCTCAAAAATATCTAAATGAAAGATACAGATGAAACATGGAGAGTGTTTAGGGAAAATTTGTAGATACAAAAAGATTTCAAATCGACAGCCTACTGAATAAATCATGGGTTAAAATACAAAATGGAAATTGTGGGGATGTCCTTGTACAAGAATGGCTATAAATTCCAAGATGGTCAGGCCAACACACAAAACCCACGTTGGAGTCATTTTATGTACCACACATATCACAAGCTGGGAAGTGATAGTGCTGCCATCCTTCCCTCTCAGTTTTGACAACCACAGCGGCCTCATTCACACAGTGACAAAAACTCAAGAAACACTCAATAACCATTTGTTAAATGAAAAAGTATATTGACATAATGATTTCAATGTATATTTCAAGTGACATATACAAGAGATATAGGGTCTTAGATGGCACCATAAGCAGAAAAATGCCTGGATTCTTTAGACTATGGGTGGCTTCCAATCCTTTCTAGTTACTTATAGACTTACTTGATATAGCCATTTTAATTAAAATGTATCATGAAGTTTTACATATCTCTGATTTATGCAGGGCTATCCATGATTGTTTTGCTTATCTTATAAAAACACATATACTACCATGTAATACAAGCATTAAGAAACTCAGGATTAGGATCATATAGATGGAAATAACTGAGAAAAGAGGAATAAGTAGTGTTGCATCCTGCATGGCTTCAGGATTGACCAGAACCAGGTTAATAGGAAATGAAGAAACCACAGACACAAATTCAGAAAATCTAGATCACATAGGCTTATGTACACTTATCATCTACACAGAAATTCAGAGAATTCTTTGTACACAAAAGAACAAAAAAAATAGCTTTATTATATACACTTGAATGAGCATATGTGTTTATTATATACAGCTTATTTCAGTATGGAATCTCTGTAGGGGAGCAGTCTCATGCTTCAATTATCTGATGGGCAAAAGCTGTGCTTGACACTTTCCACATACCCTGTCAGCATCCATACTTATACCACATGAAGGCTTGCCATTCCTGTGAGCCTGACCCAGGTTAGGTCTTATCATTTTCATGGGTTTGAGGCTTTGGGGCTCTTGACATGGCTATGCTTCCATCAAATATCCACATTCACTGAGGACTTCATCTGATCCCCTGCCAAGCATCAGCCTCAGCTTAGAGAGGGGTTCTGAGGTAAGGGTAGTTGGGAAAAGGTGAAAATAAAAACTCAAGATCAATCATGGATACAAGATGACAGTCTTGTGTTTGGCTCAAGACAGCTCACCAGAGATCTCCTTGCAGCTCAATTGTTGCAAACCAAAGCCCAAACTTTTATTTGCCTATTAATGCAACTGTCCACCCTAGGTTCATTTTTGATTATCCTATGAATCAAAATTTTATGAACTTAGCCCTTAGATTCTTAGTAAAGAGAGCAAGTATATTTGTTTAAGCATAACAATGAGTTTAGAGATCTGCCTGCCTTTATAAGTGCAGACAGTAAGCTAGCTGCATGGGATCTGGCTCTGAGATCACTATTCATATCACACCTGTGCCTAAACTATATCTGTCCCAGGCGTACCTTGAATTTAGGAAACTTCCGGCCTTTGTAAGTATAAACAATAAGCTTAGCTGGGTGGGATCTTGCCCTGTGATCACCACTCCCCAAATCTCTTTATATCCTTCCTTAATATCTTTTGACAAGCTGGCTCATAGTGCAGCTGCTTCTGTTCTTTGAGGTCCATGAAGTCCTTCTTATAGTTAATACTGCATCCTTATATTTTGCATAGTTGAGAAATTATACATTCTTGAAGTCAGGTTTTCAAAGTTCTTTCCCACAGCCTTAAATGTTGTCCTGTCCTGAAAGTGATAGCATTTACCATTTTGCTAAGGACATTAGACACAATCTCAACTCCCAGACTTGTGCTACTTCTAATTATCATAGAGTTATTAACCTTGGCAGATAGAACATTCCATGATAACTGGCAGGGAGAATATATCCCAAAGAGGAGCATAAAGTAAATTATGTACATTATTATTCAAACAAGCCTTATACCAAGCAAACCATCAGCGCTCGTGGAAGTCCACATTCTGCTATCTCTACTCCAGGGTCAGGAACTGGGTCAAGCTTCCCCTTCTGCATGGCAGGACTTGGAAATTCCTACAAGGTAAAATGAAATCATTAAAACTTCTTATATTAAATAAACTAATACACATGTTTAAACTGACATTACAAAGAGATAGGGAATGAGGGATTGAAAGAATAAGATGAGGCATGGACATGATGAGCTACAATATAATCACAAATAGTACAGTGTGTAACAAAATAGCAGATGAGGAACAAACATATTGAATAAATGGAATCTGTAAATTGCTTATAAGCAACATGTTGCTTTGTTGTGCTTACTTTGTTTTTCTGTAAGATGTGGTTTTTTTTTCTGACAATCAATAGAATTTTGGAATAGTTTTGTTCATTTTGAAGCACTGATAGGATATGAAAGGTCCTCCATTCAATAGAGGGTCCTCTTAGTCAATGTCTATTACTGGGATTACCTAACATAAACAAGATGTCAAACTTACTCAAGTTATGACAGTGATCCTCATAAATTTGTTTAAGCCAAAATCCAACCCTGTATTGTAGGAAGAGGGCACATTTAGCTTCAGCCCACTTTCTCCACCATGTACTAACGTTGCTCATCATATAAATAAAAACATAAATATTTTTCAACTTTACCCTATTTCTATAATCTTTCCCAATCTTTTTATAATTACTCCATCATGGGAAGCTAGATTTTAAGAGAAGACTCTTGGGAGACGGTAGCTGTGTGAAACTCTACCTCAAAAGTAAGATTCATCCTGATTCAAATATCATTCATATGTATATATGCATGGTAACTTTTGCTTTTATTGCCTGCTTTAGAGAACCCCAGCTGGTTGTCTTCTCCTTCTTCTTCTTCTTCTCATTCTCCTTCTCCTCCTCTGCCTCCCTCTTCTTCTTCTTCTTCTTCTTCTTCTTCTTCTTCTTCTTCTTCTTCTTCTT